>JAGXJF010000779.1:0-29062 GCA_019208055.1 Stipa capillata | reverse complement strand
AGGTATATTTGATCACATATCCAGAATTCAAAGTATGTAATCTAACATACCCTAAATTATAGGTATGTGATCTAATATACTCTAGAATCTTTGAAATCGAGTGAAGTTTTCTAAAGGTATATATGTTCTTCGTTTGAATTATTATAACCTGGAATATGTCTAAAAAGTGAAATTTTTGAAATATACTAAAATATGGCTTGAATGCATGATTATGAAATCATAGAGCCCATGCTCCATGAAGCCCCACTTGCAAGAATCAGTACAATTTTTTCGGGAAGTACTCCATCTAAAACATGGCCCATCGCCGCGCCGATTGCAAAAGATCCATATCGAGATATAAGTATGTCCAACTGTACCATCCATCGATTAAGCTGTAGTGGAACAAGCAAGCTACCGAAATGAATCATCTGAACTGGCATGTCGACGTCTCCAGACTATGGAACATGGAACTTCGTGTGAGAGAGGCCATGTTCACGAATGAAGTGCTGTGCGTCAATCGCTGTGTTCGTTTCTGGCATGCAGCAGGTTTGTGCATCAATGGCGAACCAGATAATGTTGCGTCAAATTCTGTGTCCCTCTCAGTTAGGTCACTAAAGGAAAATGTTTTCATATTCTCGATGAATAAAAAGGTTATACGTTGTTCACTCGTTTAATAGAGAAACGAACTAAGCTCATGCTTACTTAGGAAATTAAGCATGTGTTTGTTGTGATAACTAGCTCTAAATATAGGATGAGAGGCTCCACTATGTGGTGAAATGTGATGCTGCCATGCAAGGTTAGTATCATGAAGTGGTCTCCTCTACAACTGAATTTGACCGTTTTAATTCGGCTGCTATCTGTTTGCTTTCTTCTGGTGGCAATTGGAACAACGCTACTGATATGGTAATAATGTATGAGTTAAAATTATTTCATACAATTATCTTGCTTCCGGCTCATACATTTTCGTCTAACAACTCACATGGTTAATTTATTGTACACATTAGAAATTAAAGGCAATTGAAAGTATCTTTTTGTATGGTTCAAAGGAGATTTTTTTCAGAGTAAAGTGCACCAATAGTCCAAGAACTTGGGAGGTATGAGCAACTTAATCCAAGAACTCAGAAACGTGTATTTGGGTCCATGAAGTGGCTTAAGTGAAGCAATTTAGTCCAAAACGTTCCACGTAGACGTATATTTTATAAATACACCCTTATATTCTTTTCTTCTTCTCCTTTTTAGTCCTCGACAATGTTCTTAAAAAAAGAAAAAGAAAAAAATCAAAAGGGGCGCCTCCACCCGCCGCCTCCCCAAATTCACCCCGCCGGGGGCCCTCTCCTCCGCGTCTGCTCGGCCAGCCTAGGCCGGGGCACGGCGGGCCGCGACGGAGCTCGTCCGGCCAAGGCCGAAGCGCAGCGGGCCAGGCGGTGCTCGGCGGGCCGGTGGGAGACCGGGACTCGGAAGGACGAGGCGAAGCTCGGTAGAGCGGCGGCGGACCGGCGAAGCAGATGGCGGGCCCCTCCTCGACCGCCTCCCCTCCGCGCGCCGTCGTGCTCTCCGCCTCGGGCCCCCACTTCTGCGCCGGCATCGAGCTCGGCGGGCCCGGGAACCCACTCACCGCCTCCTCCGCCTGGGGCGCCGACTCCGTGGCCGCGCCCGAGGGGCTCCGCCGCGCGATCCTGGAGATGCAGGCGGCGCTGAGCGCCGTGGAGCTGTCCGGATCCGGATCCTGGGGGGGAGGCCGCGACCGCCCGAAGCTTCCCGAGCATGCGTTCGAGTCCGGTAAACTCTGCTCCGGCGACCGCACCATCGTCGGCGTCCCCTTCCTCCTCGCGTCCGGTAAACTCTGCTACTGGAGACTCGCCGCTGGCCATTGAGCGGGAACGGGAACGGGGACTCGCCGCTGCTACTGGAGAACCTCAAGAGCCCCGCGCCGGACACGTTCTCGCTGTTTAGGATCGACAGGTCGTACCCTTCCTTCTCGCACGACGGCAAGAGGGTCGCCTTCGTCGGGCTACCGGGGCTGTACGTGGTGAACTCTGATGGCTCCAGCGCCGGGCAGCGGACCAGCTTCGGCGGTGGGAGTGGGGGCCTCCTCGCCGCCGGCGTCGTCTTCGCGGCGCAGCGGATGGCGGGGGTGGGGGAGACGGGTTTGGAAGTGGGATTTGGGAGGTGGAGACGGCGGTTGCGAGGGCGGAGGGGGGAGAGCGGGTGCGCCGCGGGCAGGAGGGAGAGGGAGGAGGATGGCGCCATGGCCATGGCGATGGGAGATATTTGCTTGGGATGACGCGATAGAGGAGGAAAACGAGGCTGCTGGGGTTTTCTTTTTTGAGTAAATCGCTGAGGACTAAAACGATGAAGAAGATAAGAATGTGAGGATGTATTTGTAAAATATATGCCTACGTGGCACGTTTTGGACCAAAATTGCTTCACTTAAGCCACCTTATGGACCCAATACACGTTTTCTGAGTTCTTGGATTAAGTTGCTCATACCTCCCAAGTTCTTGGACTACTGGTGCACTTTACTCTTTTTTTCATATACCGCTAGAATATATGCAATTTTGCATCCAGCATCAATAATTTTGTCTATTTTGTGTATAGCATTTTTTTTTACCATTAAAGTCTCTCCAACTTTCAGTCGATATACATATGAGTAAAATTACCTGGGCGACATTTAGGAAATTGAACTTCCACTTTTTTTTCGAAGTACTTAAAACATTCTAATTCAAAGTTTTCATACAAAGCCTTCATTATATTTTAAGGATTGTCTATTTCTCAGTTGACTGAACTTCTTTTTAACTCCTGGTCACTTTTTTAAGCTTTTCGATAAACATCCATCATTCTCATCCTCAACATATAGACTAAAAATTACTGTAACTTTTACTAAAATTATACACCTTCAAGATTGCAATTTTAGGTCAAATATGTGTAATTTTAAGTGGCTGTGATTTACAAAAAAATTAGACAACTAAGAAGTAGCAAAAGCATATATTAAAATAAGTTAACTTCAAATTTGAGTTTTGAATACCCGCAAAAGGAAATCTGAGTTTTGAATGTGAACTATGAAAATGCAAAAGGAAAATTTGTACAATTTGAATTATTTGTAGAAGCTTGAAAACTTTGGAATATATGATATTATAAAATAATTTTTTTTTGCGAGGATTATAAAATAATTTTTTGAAATACCCAGAATTAAGTTATAGTGTATTGAATTAGAGGAATTATAAATATACATCCGGAGTGCCCAAATCATATCGGAATTGCAAATCCATAAGTTTTGGAACATTGATCATTACCAAGGAATTTCCCTAATGAAAAGAATAGCACTTCTGCTTCTGTTCAGGTTACCTGAATGACCAGGAGGCTACCAGGAACACCATCGATGGCGAGGGGTGGCTGCACACCGGTGATGGCAGCTTTGTCGAGACGATGACGAGATCTTTATCGTCGATCGGCTGAAGGAGATAATCGAGTACGAGGGCTTCCAGGTGGCCCCCGCCGAGCTCGAAGCCCTGCTCATCACGCATCCAAGCATCGCTGATGCTGCCGTTGTCGGGTGAGTTTTTGTTCTGAACAACGTATCATGTCACCGGAGAAGGCCTAAAAATTGATTATTTTTTTTGTTTTAGATAAAAACAGCATACATTGTTTGTACTGTGACTGTAGTAGTGATTCTTGAAATGGCTTTTGTAATGTACTAATGTGTATGTTCGTTGTAGGAAACAAATCGAACCTGAAATCGGAGAAATTCCGGTCCACGTCGTGGCCAAATCTGAAGGGAGCGACCTCAGTGAGGATGACATCAAGCAATTCGTATCAAAGGAGGTGCGTCTTCTACTCAGTACGTCTTGGTTGGCATGTGATGAGACTCCTAGGAAAGTGAAGAACATCTCATTCCTTATTCAGCTGATGGACTATGAGGTAAGTCCTTGTACTGGTGTCTTTTTTTACTGATTTCAGGTGATCTACTACAAGAGGATCCACAAAGTGTTCTTCGTCGACAAGATCCCGAAGGCGCGCTTGGTCAACACTACTACTGAACAGGGTTTCCTGGACCCCACATCTCAGCCGGTGCAAGACAAATCGACAGCAAGAACTCAAGTCTCAACCGGTTTAGTGTGAAAAAACCGACTGAAAAGAACGAACTGGCTGAGATAATATCTAACCTCAGTCGGTTCGGAGTAGAAAACCGACTGTGATATTATTACAGTCGGATGGACCAGTAAAATCGGCTGAAGTAAGTGAAACTTTTACAACCGGTTCCCTTTGCCCAACCGGCTGAGATAACTTTGAGACGATTGTTTCGTTGAAAGTGGCTCAAATGATGCTGTTCAATATCCATAAATGGTGTCTGAAGTTACCGGCTGAGCCTTCAATGCAAGTGTCCATTGTTTGGTACACTTGATATAGGTTGGTTGGGGTGTTGCCAAATTTTATGGTAATTTTCATAGAATTTTGTTGCACATAATATTTTAATAGTTCTTGCTCAATTTAATAAAATTTGTATGTTGTTGTAGATGGATCGATGGTGGATGTACGCTGAGAATCGTGCTAGCAATGAGTACATCGAAGGCGTCTCGATATTCTTACGAGTAGCCAAACAATATAGTTTGAACACAGGGGAGACGTGGATTAGCTGTCTATACTGTCATTGTGAAAATTTGAAGAGCTTCACAAACCTTACACAGATCCAAACACATTTGATCAGGACAGGATTCATGAAGGGGTATGCATGTTGGACCAGTCACGGTGAAGATCAGATCATAGAGGAAGGTTCGGCAAACATGGATGAAGGCAACGATGTGGCTGATACTGTCAATAGCACACCTCTTGAGCAGACGCGTGATGATGTATGTGCGTCACAAAAGGATGCGTCACAAGATGACACATCGTCGCATGAAGACAACGAGTTAGATCAGATGATCCGAGATGTCGAAGAAAACTGTGAGAATGATCGGGAGTACATGAAATTTGTCTGCTTATTAGAAGACTTGGAGAAACCAATGAACCCTGGCTGCAAGTTCACAACTTTGTTGGACGTTCTGGAACTGCTAAAACTGAAGGCTAGCAGCGGATGGACCGATAAGAGCTTCTCGTCGCTCCTAACTTTGTTAGGGGACATGTTTCCAAAGGGAAACCACATGCCGAAAACTACACACAGAGCTAAGAATGTTCTTTGCCCTTTGGGAATGGATGTAGAGAACATACATGCTTGTAGGAATGATTGTATCCTGTACCATAAAAAGTATGTGAATTTGCGTTCATGTCCGGTATGCAAAGCTTCTCGATACAAGTATAACATCGACGGTGATGATGTCGAGGAAAGCATAGAGGTGAGGAAGGGGACTCCTATTAAGGTTGCCTGGTACTTGCCCATAATTTCTCGTTTGAAGCGCTTATTTGTGAATCCTAAGGACGCCAAACTAATGCGTTGGCACGCAGATGAGCGTACAGATGATGGAATATTGAGACACTCAGAAGATTCTTTACAGTGGAGAAATATTGACAGGAGGTATGCTATGTTTTGGCGAAGAGGTGATGAATGTAATGTTAGGGCTGAGCACTGATGGAATGAACCATTCGGCAACATGAGTAGCCGGTATAGCACTTGGCTCGTAAATCTATGCATGTATAACATTCCGCCTTGGTTATGTATGAAGAAGAAGTACATCATGATGGCAATACTTATTCAAGGTCTAAAACAACCCGTTAACGACATTGATGTGTACTTTGCCCCATTGGTGGATGATTTCAAACTTTTTTGGGATGAAGGTGTAAAGTTATGGGATGCACACCTCAAGGAAAACTTCACGTTACGCTACATGTTGTTCATTACCATCAATGATTATTTAGCCAATGGTAATTGTTCGGGCCAAACTATCAAAGGGAGCAATGCATGTATTCAATGCCTAGTTGATACAGCATGTAGGTGGCTAAAACACTCTAAGAAAATGATGTACATGCGTCATCGTAGGTTCCTTACAAGGGATCATCGTTACCGCAGGATGAGACATGAATTCAATGAAACTGTCGAGAAAGGCTCAGCTCCACATATTTTTAGCGGCAGCGAGATTCACGATCAGGTTAAATACCTAAAAGTCATGCTTGGATGATGGAACAAGGGTCGAAGATGAATTGTGGCATGATCCTGCTCTCTATAAACGAAGTGATCATCAAGAAGGAATTATTTTGTAACATAACTTCTGATATTAATGATGATACTACTTCCTATGATTTAGAATAATCATATATATTCTATGACGTTAATACAAAGAAAATAACTTTTGTACACAGAAAACAACTTGAATACGACGAAAATACCTTAAGTACAAAGAAAATGGCTTAAATTCCAAAACAATAACTTATCTACAAAGAAAATAACTTAAATATAAATAAAATAACTTAAATACAAATAAAATAACTTAACTAAAAAACCAAAACTTGAATAAAAAATAACTTTAGGGTTTTAGTGCAAGCAGCATGTATTGTTATCTAAGTTGGTTTCTCTCAGTTAACCGGCTGTGATAACTTGGTTTCAATAAAACCCAATTCATTTCCCGCCTCTAGAACTTCTCCAGTTTTCGACTCCCGCCTGTGTTGCACGACCTGTCGCTGCCTCGAACCGCTGTTGCTCGAGCCACCTCAATCACCGCGCCTCCTCTGAGATGGCGTCCCCGACACGCCAGACCAAGTCCCCAAGCCGCCGAACCGCCGCCGCCTCCACCGCCTGGGCCGCCGCCGATGTTGCCCTAGCTAGTGCCTTCATCGCCCGAGCTGCTGCCACCTCCTCCCCTGTCCAGGACACAAGGTTCAAGGCAATGAATCCTCCCCGCCGACGTAATTTTTGTTCTTGAGATGAGGTCTATATCCTATAGAGATTCCATTGCACAAGAACTTTCTTCCCATGTACAAAATACTTTCTTTAGAGACTCAAATTCAGACTAAATAGTCAAATGCAACAGAGAACAACATGTGGTTAATAAGCAAAAACCTTTCGATCGAAGTTGCATTGCTTGAATGGAGGGTCCCTTGTAAATTGTAGCCCTAAACCCTTATGCATCACTCCTTAGGACTGTTATTAGGGTTTAATTTTAAGTACTATTATTAGGGTTTCAATTTAAGGGTTCCAATTTAGTACTGTTATTAGCGTTTCAATTTATGTATAAATGCTGAGCAATGTTTTTAGCACTGTTTTAGGGTTCCAATTTTGATCTATTTTAGAAAATTCTTAGAGTAGATGCTCATAGTAGATGCTTGCTATGTATATTGATCTAATTTATCTTCAAATCAAACCTGATCTAATTGATATTTTTGCATGTGAAACCATAGAAGCTTGCTATGTATATTGAATTTATGAAACTAGTCTCTTGTTATTGAATTGATGAAGCTAGTGTAGAACTTTCTTTTATTTCATGCAACGATATGTAGGAACTTGAAGCTTGCTAATATTGGTGGTTATATTAATTAGTATACGAGTAAATAAAGTTTATATACTTTTCCTCTATTATCCCAAGATCGCCGGACAATGGCGACTCTCGGTCGCTGTCACCACCTAGGCCATCGGGCGACACAACCAGCACATCCGGGCCTAAGACAAAGGCTCGTCAAGGAGAAGGAAGGAAACGGTCGAAGAGACCGGATGCGAAGTACACGGTCACACACTTGCATGACTCAGAGGCACCACATGAGCCTGAGAACGCAAGGAGGAAGTTCTCCACGGTCTGCGGGATCGTAGCAAGAGAGCAGATCCCAATCACTCTAGAAAGTTGGAAGAGAGTAGGAACAGACCAGCTCACTGCGATTGCGGGGGAAATCTTGGGATATTTCACCTTCCCGGAAGAATGGAAAGCTCGTATCGAGCGAGCTGCTAAGATGACAGTGTGCAAGGCTTGGAGGAACTAGAAGACTACCCTCCTTAACGAGTATGTGTATGCCGAGGTGGAGCCTTTCGAGAAGTGGCCGATGATTACTCTGACAGTTTGGACCGAGTTCGTTAGGACGAAGACGACGGAAGAATTCAAGCTAAAGAGTGAACAAAACCGGGAGCTCTCTAAGAGAAACAAGCACCCACATCGTCTAGAGACTGCCGGCTACGAGAGAATGAAGAAGAGATGGGAAAGGGAGGATGAGCAGGCATCGCAATCAGATGCCCCTCCCAAATTTGTGAACATCGCGGTTGTGAGGACCAAATCCTGGGTTAGAGCTAAGGCATCTGCATCGACATTGGCTTTAGGCGACCCAGCATTTGAGAACCCAACTGACGCACAAGTGTACAGACGTTTGGTGAGATATAAATCCCGCCTTAGTCATACTAACAACTTGTCAATTATACCAATTGAAGTAACAAATAATTCTAGCTTTTGCAGCTGGAGGTCGATGCGTCATCCCAGGCTGGTACCTTCGTAGGAAATGTACTCGAAGAGGGCTTGGAAAACCCCGAGCACCCAGGTTGCACGAGGGGTGTAGGTTCCCTCATTTCCCATAAATATGGACTCTCCCAGGCTTTGGAAGCGAAGCGCGAATGCAAAAGAAAAGGAAAACCGCTGAAGAACAACGCAAGCGCGAAGAGTTCAAGCAAGAGATACTTCGGGACTTAAGAGTGGAGTGGATTCTAACTCCGCGAGAAGAGCAGCCAGTTGCTGCCAGCACTAGGGCTTGTCGCAGTAGCTGCGTGTCGATCAACCTCCCTACTCACCAAGAAGATACGACTTCTACCTTCCACTGCGATGAGATCAAGGTATTCTTGATATATCTTGAAAAATTGTTCCACATAAGATTGTTTGAGGCCTGTTAGCTTAAATGCTTTCTTATGTAGGCTCCCACGAGATGCACGATTCAAGTTAAGTTGGTGGGCATGGATGATCTTGTGGATGTCGCTTGGGGGCTAGTGTTCTCAGCAACGGGAGAGCAGAGGATATATAACATCCCCATAGACCCTTTGTACGCAAAGGTGAGCATCGATGGGGTTAACGACACTTTCGGCAAGCTGAAGCTCCCGATTCCACTCAACAACAAGATCTTAACTCTAAATCAAGCCAAGTGGACATTCATCCAATGGCCTAAGAAGGACATCTCCCTCGATGCGTCGCGGCCGACTAAGAAGGTTTCACCGCGACCGTCAGATGAACTAGTGGTCCCTTTGACGATCTCGCCTCTTGTGGTGGTGGCGTTGTCACCAAGACAGCTTGAGCTAACAACACAAGAATCGCCGAAGAGGTGTCCCAAGGTGGCATCGCCAAAGCATGGTAAGGGAAAGGACTTGATGAAGATAGCTTCTAGCCAAGAAATGACCATCGAAGAAATAGCCGCGATATATGCCGTTGGAGAGAGACTCCCTAGCGCTCTGACTATCCCAACATACAAGCCTGGGAAGCCGATGTCAAGAATCACAAAAAGATGATGTCTAAACTTGGCTGGGTTTGTGCTACGTTGCACAAACCATTACTTGGCCAATTTTAAGAAACCCAAGAATCAGTGGAGCGATAGTATCATTGGCAGGTTCAGGTGTGAGCACTTCCTCCATGATAAGGGTCGACTGTTCGTCATGACTTGGGAGGACTTATTCCTTATGTACAACCTAAGTGCCTTGGACGCGGGCCTCACGAGATGCTTCACACTGTAAGTGCTTACAATCAAGCTCCATTTAATTTACTATAATACCTACACATGTCATAAATACGGAACTCTTCCCTCGTGTATATGTAGGTTCGCTTCTATCAAGGCGAGAGAAGCAAATGAGCCAATAGGATTCGTCGACCCGCACCTTGTCTCCAAGCAATCTATGGATTCTGCTGAAAGGGTTTGTCGAGGATTACATCGTCGATCTTATGGAGGCCAGTCAACATAAGAAATTCATCCTCTATCCCTTCAACAAAAGGTAAGCGCTATAAACTTGTTAATGTCCCAAACTTGTTCATTTCGCACCTTCGGCGCATTATCAACTAACTTGGGATTAATGACCATTTAGCTCCCATTGAATCCTCATTGTTATCATACTCCCTATCAAGAAGGTGTATTATATGGATTCATACCTCGAAAACATGACCAACTTCAAGAGGGTCAGCAAAGTGATCGACAAGTAAACAAATTATCTCATGAAATTCCATGGTAATAGGTCATTGGTATAATTATGGCTTTTCTTCCACGATTCAAAGCGTACCAAATATTTTGTAATCGCGTGGGTAAAAAGGATGATGCGGGGGCCCCTCATAAGTTATACCACCACTTCTCCTTTCCGGTATGTATCATGTCGCATACTTTTAGACTCCATGATATCAATTCTATAGAACTACATACCGAGTCTATGTATATCTTTGCAGTGCCACCAGCAACCCAATTTTAGCAATTTGTGTGGCTTCTATGTTAGCCACCACATGAACTTTCTCATGTCTCGAGCTTCCGCGAATAAATACTCAATTATCGAGGTATGGAAATTATCATTACGATTTTGTTTTGTTCATCTTGTATCTAGCATCAGTATGATCTTCATATCGACAATTGCTACTATTGCACGGACGGAATTGCCAAAGACGAACCTAGCCAGAATTTGAGAAGACTTGGCACGTTTCCTTCTTGATAGCGTCATTGATCCAAAAGGCGAGTTCTACTATGACGGATCCGAAGATTAAGAAAATTATTTTGAATCAAATGATTGATGTTTAGTTGTCACTTGCATTTCAATCTGTTGCAAATTTCTCAAGACATGTGATGGATGTTGTGGTGTAAATATTGAATTTCTATATATTTTCATTTGTGTTTAGTTGTGAATTGAAATATGATGTCAGTGTGAATCTCTATTATGAATTCAAGTTGGATGTGAAATGTGATATGGGGATTATGGGAATCTGGGTATATAAATTGTACTTTCTATTTCCGGGCAGGCAGAAACCCAGATTCTGCTTGCCCTATACCAACGAATATCCCAGCCGGTTGTTTCCCAGGAATCGGCTGAGATGAGCCTTCATCGTTGCCTGTTGAACCGAGGAAATCAACTGAGATGTGCTATTATCTCAGTCGGTTCTCGTGTAAAAGGCGACTAAAAAAGGTTTACTCTTCAGTCGGTTCGGCTGGAAAACCGACTGAGATATGATATTATCTCAGTCTGAGAAGTTGTTATCTCAGTCGGTTTTATAACTGGCTGAGATAATTCATATTATTAGCACTCTTTCTCATCTGCCGGAAGGTAAACCGGCTGAGAAAGCAATTTTTAACCGACTATAATTATGTGTTCTATAATAGTGCAAGATCCTATGGTAGGAGTTGAGGAAGCAGTTACAGCAGCATCAATACGAACAAGCCTAATTTCCACAAACAAGCCTAATTTCCATGAACAAGCAGCACCCACACATTCCCAGGAAAACAGCCTGTGTTTTCACTGTTTATTTATGTTGTTCAGATGTTGATATGTGAGGAAAGAAATCATATCAGGCGCAGTCAGTTAAATTATTGTTGCTGTGGAATATCGCTCTAGCTAGTAAGAAAGGGAGACTCGGTAGATTAATTGGAGATCTTGGTCCTGTTCACGAGGTTCGGTTTGCTCGTTTGCACAAGATATATAATACTAGGGCAGCCATTGTTTGCATTTTAGTGGCATGTTTATTCTCCTTTGCTGTACTAATCCCTCAACATACATCAACAACGGGGTATGCTAGCTCGTCGTTGATGACAGTCGTCAACGACAGGTTGTCCATCTACTCGTCGTTGATAACTATACCACGTCTCGAGGTTCGCCTCCTAAAAAATCATTAGTGACGGGTTAAAGAGAGGCCCATCATTGATGACTCATCAATGACACAACCCATTATTGATGACTCATTAGTGACGGGCCTCCTGCCAACCTATCAGTTTTGTGTTCAAAAACTGAAATTTCAGGCTCCTGTGCCACGGGGTATATAATTCACCTCAGTACGTCTCTCTCTCCACTCATATCCAAGTCTAGATCTAAAAATTCTCCTTCTCCCTCTACCCTCCTCTCCTCCCTTCCACATTTCTCCCCACCTCACCCTTCCCATCGAAATCCACCGCAAGGCAGCCTCTTCTCTTCCGCTCCCTCTTCCCGTAGAAACATGACGGAGGCTACACAGGAGCTTCACTCGGATTCGAAGTAAGGAAGGTCCTCCTGCGACAATACTTGTGTATTTTTATGCTCAGATTCGGAGGATTCCTACTAGTGTCTATTTCTTTAAAAAAAATCTCATGTTTTTTTCTAGCATCTCTACTCCCTGACAATTTGGAATCCGAAGAAATTATTGCATCTGGGGTTCGGGAAAAAATTCAATGGACGGTCGAAAGAGGCGGTTTTTCCTTCAAAGGCCCTCAAGTATGTCTTACAGGGAGAATTTGGAGGTCAAACAATATACATGTCCCTTGACCATTAGATGTTTTAGGCGCGTCTCATCAGTAGCTTTATTTTGAATGGTTATGGAGCCAAAACGGGCACCGTACACAAAACTTATAGCCGTCGGGTAGGGTTTTTTTTTAGTCCCCTGTAAAGTCACACGGGTAAATGATTGGGCCATCATTGATGAGTCTATTATTAACGATGGGTAAAACATCTGTCCTTGATGACTTAAGCCATCAACAACCAATGATCAACGACGGACCCAAGAACTATCATGAAATCAAGGATTTACCCATCTCTGAGAGTTTCTGTTCTATTGTATGTGCCATGTAATGATCATTATTGTAAATTAATTAGGATGTACGATTGATTTGTTGACTGCCAAGGTGGTTTATACTTTTCGTATGTTCGGTGGCAGCAGACGGATGGTGTGATCACGCGTTAAATTGTATAATATACTAATATAATTTTGCTGATAAACAAGATTCAAGCGCCCATGGCCTAATGGATAAGGCGTCTGACTTCTAATCAGGCGACTGTGGGTTCAAGTCCCACTGGGCGTGTATAAATATTATATTCGATAATATTTTGTTATCATCTAAAAATTCTTGACATATATTTTCTCCGTTCAAAAATATAAGGCGTATTTTGATTCGTTAGGATAAGACTTTAACCAATAATTACTTCATCAATATATAATTTATGTAACATAAAATTGATGTCATTTATATTCAAAAATACTTACTTATGATTATAATTTTGTATCATATAAACCATATATTAATAGAGTAATCATTAATCAAAATTTTATCTTAACGAATGAAAACACGTCTGTCGTAGCTACGGGACTAGGTAGTGTACTTTAGGTACCCCCGATCGGTTACGTCGACCTCCGGGAGTACTAGAGAAGTACGAGCAAGTGTATTATCTGTTGAGGAGGGGTGCGCGGCGACTTTACTGGCGAGATGGAACGTGGAACACTCGTGTCGAGGATAAACAGAAACTCTCGTGTCGGGGCGAATTGAAAACTCTCATATTAATTTCGGGGATTAGGGTTTATATCTGAGAAATCTGGATCCTTTCTCTCTCCCCCCGGGTTCTATTTATAGGGGTTTGAGAGAGGGATGTGAGAGATTATAACTATGCCCCTCGAGCGACAACACACCCTCCAGAGCATTTTGGTCTTTTTACAATAATCTTTATAGAATATTCAAATATTCTAATAGCCTAATACTTGCTGCCATGACGTCGTGTTGTCCTTGGTGACGGGGCGAAGCGCAGCCCTGATGTCTGCCGGGACGGGGCACGGCCCCGACGTCCACCGGGATGGAGCGCGGCCTCGACATCGCCGGCGACGCCAGCGGAACGCGATGACGTTAGGCACAACGTGTCGAGACGAGGAGGGGGTCTTCGACGTTGTCAAGGAGAAGCCCGTCAGTTCGGGATAGCGCGGGGACCCTTCCCCCAACAACGTCTTACATTTCTGGATGGAGAGAGTACAAAGAAAAATGCTTTGATGATTGATGAGAAAGTCAACATATCATTTTCTTTTTGGCGAGAGATATTTATCCCCACCACCGCACTTTCCTCACTCCCCGCTTCCCTCCACGCCCGCGCCTTGCTTCTTCTCCACCCGCAGCTCCCCCCGCTCCCGCCGCAAGCTCCAGCGCCCGGTCGCTTGGCGAACTCCACCACGGGCATCGCCGAGAGCTCCGTTGCTCCGGCCACCAACTGCCCCCGCAGCACACGCGGGACCACCGCCAAAACCTGCGCCCGCGGGACCGCCGCCGCTGCTCCCGGCTTGACCTCACGCCGGTGACACTCGCCGTTGCCCCGTCCTCGCGCCGGCCCCGGGCCCCGCCGTCTGCAGCCGCCGGCCTCACGCCGACCGCTATTGTCACCGGCCTCACGCCGGCCGCTGTTCGTGCCGCTGCCACTCGTGCCACTGCCGCCGACTCGGGTGCTCACCGGCTGCCACCATTCCTCTCCTGTGTCGCCGCCACTAGCGCCTCGGGGGCTCACCAGCTGCCGCGCGCCCGAGCTCACCGGTCCGAGCCCAAGCCCGCCGGTACGAGCCGCCTCCACCCCGGGTCTTCCCCACGCGTGCCACCGCCGTCATCTTCTATGGCCGACGCCACGGCTGTTGCGGTGCCAGCACCGGCCACCGGCCTCGCCCTAGGTGCCCCCGGCCACCGGCTGCCGCGCGCCAGCACCGGCCCTCGGCCCAGCCGCCAGTGTTGCCGTCGCTTGGCTCCTCTTCGGCACGCTGACCCGACCTCCTCCGGTCGACGCCGCTGCCGCGCCGACCCTTGGTTTGGCCACCGCCGTCGCCGTCGTGCGGTCTCTTTCACTTGCCGCACGCTGCCCCGCGCTGAGCCGAGCAAAGCCGCGGGTCAAGCTATAGGCCAAGCCGCCGCTACGTTGAGTCCTCCTCGGTCGAGACACCCTCGCGCCAAGCTGCGCCACTACCGGCAGGGCTGCCTCGCCACTGTTGTCGTTGCTACTTTTGTCGCCACCGGACCACCTATGCTGTCGGTCCTGACGTGCCACCGTCGTTACTGAACTGCCGAGGGCCTTCGCTGGGCTGCACGTCCGTCGCGCGGTCTCAACCAAGCCTCGCACTCCAAGGGTAACGTCTTGGCTCGCTGCCGCGCTTCTACCTCTGCCGCACCTTGAGGCATACGATGCATGTGTGTTGTGTGAGTTGTGCGGGTGCATGTAAAACGAACTGCCACTGTCTATTGGTATAGTGATATTCTTCGTCACGTAAGACTGTTGTACGCGTAGATGAGGCACGCAAGTACGGTGATTGCATTCCCCACGCATGGACGCTGTTGCACTACGGTGATGAACGAGTAGAGAGAACAGCAACCGTGTTTTAAAACGTCGATCGTCCTGTGTATGCCTCGAACGAACGACTGTGTTGCGGACCGTGCGTCGTAATATTTTTTTGTTACGTGAAACCATCATACAGGCACTACTGCAGAAACAGCTATAGAAGCCATCTTATCAGTGACGAGCACCAAAAAAACACGTCACTGATATACCGAAAATTTACCAGTGGCGGGCGTCAACTGCCACGTGTCACTGGTAAATAATTACCAGTGACGAGCATCTATTACTGCCCGTCACTGGTAACGTACCAATTACTAGTGGCGGGCGCACAGAGGAGCTCGTCACTGATATATTATATACCAGTGACGTGCGCACCAAAGAGCCCGTCACCGATACTTTTTCCCGCCAAACTTGCTCCTGGCCTTCATACCAGTGGCGGGCTCACGTTTGGCTCGTCACTGGTAAGTTGTTTACCAGTGGCGGGCCTGTATATGTGCCCGTCACTGGTAACCTGCCCTATAAAAAGCATCAGCGAGCTCGCTGCTGGCCAGTCGTAGCTCCACTGGCCAGCAGCGAGCTCGCCGATCGCCTGCGCGTCCGCCGCCGCCGTACACGCCCCTGGTAATTTCCTAGCCCTCCAAAATCTTCCCCCACCTCCCCTAGCTCCCTTGCCATCTCTCTCTCCCTCCTAATCTAGCTAGATCATCCATGATCATCACCTCTAGCTTGCTGATCTCCCCCAAATTTGCTTCAATTGCAGCCCCCCAAACCTCTCCCTCCATAGCTTAGCTGATCTCACCTTAGTGCATGCTTCCATGTGTTTAAAACTGATAAGAGCAGATATCTCTTTTGATTTTGTTTGAGCCATCTAAACTGTTAAAGGAACTGTTGTTGTCTTCGATCCCCTAAATTGATCAGTGATCATTTGTTACTCGTATGCATGCCTTGCTATATGAAATATGTTTGTATACTTATGCCTCCTGATCCTACCATATGATGTTGAATGGTGAGCTTAACCATTAGAATGGGTTCCACATACATGTATATATGTATCAGTTTAGCAAACTGAAGAACAGATGTTTAGTTCAGTTTAGCAAACTGAAGAACAGATGTATATATGTATCAGTTTAGCTCTCTAGTTTTCAGGAAGAATCAATGTTCTAATGAACCATATATGCAAGATCTCACCTTAGTTTATTATGATCAGTGAGATGAATTCGATCTGTACATTGCTTCAATTGATATATGAGTAATTATATTTCTTATGCACTGAGGCAGAATCACATATGTGTAATTATGTGTACATTGGTTCATATATGTGTAATTATGTTTCTTATGCACTGAGGCAGAATCATATATATATGTGTAATTATATATGACAAGCAAATGATACTTTGATTCGGTGGATCTGTGGTGATGTGAGATGTGCATGAAATGTATTTCATATATGTGAATGTGAGATATGCTTGTGGTACCGGCCGTCGAGCCGAGGCAACATTCGTTGCTTTGTTTATTTTTTCAGGGAAACTGAGTTCAACGTTTTGGCGAAATGTTGCTTCGTCAACATTTTGTCAACGTTCGATACTCAATTTTGCATAATTTTAGCAAAGGTCATGCCGAAATTTTGAATTTTCAACAATTTATTTCAATAACCTGCCAAATTTTGAAATGTTTTATGTAATATTTCAAAATCTCAATTGCAAAGAAAACTTTTATTATTTTTTTAGCCTCTCATGAAAGGTTTCATAAGTGTTGTTTCCATTATTTTTTTAGCCTCTCATGAAAGCTTTCATAAGTGTTGTTTCCGTTAATTTTTGTTTAACAAGTTTAATTCCATTTCGTCCGAAAATGGCCGGAAGTTCTCCCTCTTCGTCGTGCGATCGTTTTGACAAATTTGTTCATATATTGCTTGTGGTACCGGCCATCGAGCCGAGGCAACGTTTGTGTTGCTCTTTGTGAACACTTGAGTTGTCAACGTTTAGTCAAAATGTTGCTTTGTCAACATTTTGTCAACGTTCGACAAACTCGATTTTAGTTATTTTAGCAAAGGTCATGCCAAAATTTTCTACGGGTTGGTACTAATTAATTTTCGTATATCTTAGGGATCGAACGACCGATGGATCGAAGTTGGATGTATGACGGCGATCGGAACACACAAAGTTTCTATACATCTTTGAATGAGTTCTTTGATTTCGCCGAGCGAGATATGGTGCGAAAGGGTGGCACGAAGATATGCTGTCCGTGTCGTGATTGCAAAAACTTGAAGATGTACGAAAGGAAATCTGGTTTTTTGCACATGCACCTGGTGCGATGGGGTTTCATGGCAGGTTATACACGGTGGACAAGTCACGGTGAGGAGGATGAGGTTGTTGCCGACGACGAAGGGTTAGATGAAGAAGCAGGACATGGGGAGCCGGAAGCAGAACGGTTGGATTATAAAGATGCCGGAGGACATGAAGAGGCCGAAGCGGATACGCGAAGCACGGGGGACAATTTGGCCGGAATGGTCCAGGACCGTCATGTGCAAGAGCAGGTTGTGAAAGAGACGAATAACGATAGTGCGGCTCGTAGAGAGGCTGCCAAGTTGGAGACACTGGTGAAAGACTCGAAAACTCCCTTGTATCCTGGTTGCAATCCCGAGCACACCCGCCTCTCAGTCACGCTCGAACTTCTAAGACTCAAGGCACTCCACAACAGCACGGACACAAGCCTCGATGAGACATTGGAGTATCTCGCAAAAGTTCTGCCGGAGGGGAACGTGTTGCCTCGCGGTTGCGATGAGGCCAAGAAGGTCGTGTGCCCTCTTGAATTAGAGGTGACGAGATACCACGCGTGTCCGAATGACTGCATCATTTATCGCAACGAGTACGCGGAGCTAACCAAGTGTCCCGAGTGCAAAGCATCCCGATTCAAGCGGGGAAAGAACTACCAACCAGATGGTGACAACGGAGTGAAGAGCGGTGCTCCTGCAAAGGTTGTATGGTACCTTGCACTCATTCCCCGTTTGAAGCGTCTATTCGCAAACAAGAAGGAGGCAAAGCTCATGCGTTGGCACGACGAGAGGCCAATGAAAGATGACGCCGTGCTGAGACACCCTGCGGATGGTTGCCAGTGGAAAGCAATCGACGACCAATACCCCGAATTCGGAGGAGAGCCGAGGAATATCAGAATTGGAATGAGTACGGACGGACTCAATCCTTTTGGAAAAATGAGCAGCAGGCACAGCACTTGGCCCGTGGTCGTATGGATGTACAACCTCCCTCCGTGGCTCTGCATGAAGCGGAAGTACCTACACCTGTCTATGCTAATTCAAGGGCCACAGCAACCAGGGAACGATCTGAACGTGTATCACCAACTACTGAAGGAGGAGCTAGATACACTCTGGGCTGAACCAGGGGTCCGGGTCTGGGACGCTCACGAAGGAGACTACTTCAATATGAGAGCTATGATGATCACAACGGTGCAAGACTATCCCGCTTATGGATATCAATCCGGCCAGGTTTGCCACGGATACCAAGGATGTGTTAAGTGCATGGAAGATACAACAAGTCGTCACCTACCGGGCTCTCACAAAATCGTGTACATGGGCCACCGAAGATGGCTTCAACAGGACGACCCGTGGAGACAAGAAAAAGAAAAGTTCGACAATACGATTGAGACCCGAGGACCACCACGTAAGAGGAGTGGGGAAGAAATATATGAGATGTTGAACTCTTGGGGTGAGTGCCCTAGGGCGGGAAAGAAGCAGAAGAAGGTAAAGCCGCTGGGAGGCGTGTGGAAAACGAAATCTGTATTCTGGGACTTGCCTTACTGGCCTTTTCTCGAGACGCGTCACTGCATAGATGTCATGCATATTGAGAAAAATGTCTGTGAGAGTGTGCTCGGTCTCTTGCTCCACATGGCAGACAAGACAAAGGATGGGCCGAAGGCACGAGCTGACTACGAGGAACTGGGGATAAGACGAGAGCTGTGGGCCAAGGAGGAGAAGACCAAGTTGGGCAGGAATGTTACAAAAATCAAGACGGACTGTCCCGCCGCTTGCTACACTCTAAGTACAGACGAGCTTGATAAAATCTTCAAATGCCTCAAAGGTGTCAAAGTAACTTCCGGCTACTCGGCAAACATACAGAGATTTCTAGACATGCAGAACCACAAACTAATCGGTATGAAGTCTCATGACTGTCACGTGATGATCACGCAGATACTTCCGGTTGCAATTAGAGGGCTAATGGAGCCATGGATCCGCACGACACTGCTTGACCTCTGTAACTTTTTCGACATTATCTCTCAGAAGTCCATCACTAAGAAGCGTTGCCGGCGACTGCAGGCGGAGATCATTGTCATACTATGCGAGCTTGAGATGTACTTTCCGCCCGCATTCTTCGACGTCATGGTTCATCTCATGATCCATATCGTCCCGGAGATCATCGACCTAGGTCCCGTATTCCTACACAACATGTACCCGTTGGAAAGGTTCAATGGGGTCGTCAAGCGATACGTTCGTAACAGGTCTCATCCGGATGGGAGCATCGTCCAGGGCTTTCTCACCGAGGAGAGCGTCGAGTTCTGCACGGATTACATGAAAGTCGACAAACCTATAGGCATGCCTGTTAATCGGCACATTGGCAGGCTCGATGGCGTAGGTCACCGACGCGGAAAGAAGGATTTACATGTGCACAGTGACGTACCGAACCGATCAGACGATTACGTCAGAGCGCACACAGTAGTGCTACAGCACCTGTCAGTGGTCCGACCTTATGTTATTCAGCACATGGCAATGTTAAAAACAAAGCACGGCACAAGAAAGACCGAAGCGGCTCTCATGAAAGAGCACAACGCTACGTTCGCCAGGTGGCTAAAAAACTACTTTGACGAACATAGCTTCTCAAAAGATGATGACGTAGCACGGACGGTGTTCCACGTGGCACAGGGACCCCTGATGAATGTCGGGACATACCAAGCATACGATATCAACGGATACACATTCTATACAGAGGCACAAGACCAGAAGAGTGTGTACCAGAACTCTGGGGTGACGATGGAGGCCCTAACCGGTAAGAAAAAGGACAGATACTACGGTAGGCTCGAAGAGATTTGGGAACTTGACTACACCGTAACCAAGATCCCCATGTTCCGGGTAAGATGGGCGAAGAATGTCGAAACGGAAGACTATTTCACTACCATGGTCATACCGAAAGCAGTTCCTATTGAGACAGTAAATGTGAAAGCGATCAGTGCCAAAAATGAGCCGTGGGTATTAGCTAAACAAGTGGCCCAATGCTTCTACATAGCCGACCCGACGAGGCCAAGCCGTCATGTCATGAGGAGGGGCAAAAGGAGTATCGTTGGAATCGATGGTGTCGTTGACGAAGAGGACTATGACCAATTTGACGACCCGGATACGGAGGAAGACAATGACGGTGGTAACATTCAGCCACGGCCCAGCAGAAGGAGCAGAACCACATGTCCCGGCGTGCGTCCCTTCAAAAGACGAAGTCACTCCGAGGGGCTAACCTATATCAGGAAGAAGAGCAAGACTACCGTTGAGAAGAGTGTCGAAGAGTGAGAAGATTGTCAAAGAAAATGATTTATGCATGATTGTATGTGCTACTATTAATTAAGTCAACGTGTATCCCTTTTGTATTTGCACTTAATTACTGATGTAATTTATGTACATAACAATCGTGCTTTTATGTTAATTCGATCTATACTCACAAAGTAATAATTTCTATCGATATACGAAAACATTTGATCCTCCGATGCAAGCACTAGCCAAGTTTCTATAGTGCTAAGTCATGACCACCAACTTACTACGCTCCGAGCTTCTTAATCTTGGGGATTACAATGTTCATCTACCAAAGATCATTGATAGTGGAAGAAACAGTACGTTGAAATACATATTTTCTGTATTTAAAATTTAATCAAGGAAAATATACATGACTTAATTTGTATGGAACACATGAGCCAGTCGAGTCCAACCAAAAAGATCAAAACCCTAGCCAACTTACCAGTGACGAGTGATAAGCAGAGTCCGTCACTGATAAAACTTACTAGTGACGAGCAAAAAACAGAGAACGTCACTGCTAAACCATTTATCAGTGACGTGCACATATTACAGCCCGTCACTGATAAATATTTATCAGTGACGCTCACATGTCACGCCCGTCACCGATAAATATTATCAGTGACGAGCACCTAATGCCGCCCGTCACTGATAACTTACCCCATATAAACCGCCCGCGCGGGACTTGGGGAAAAATTCCCCAAATCCCGCGCGCGTGCCCGCCTAGCCCTAGAACTCGCAAATCTCGCCACCGCCGGCCGCCGCTGCTCGCCTCCCCGCCGCTACTCGCCTCCCCGCCGGACGCGTCCGCTCGCCGGCCTCCCTCACCTCCCCGCCTCGCCGGACGCCGGACGCCTCCCCCTCGCCGGCATTCTTCCCCGCCTCCCCGCCGCCGCTGGTCGCCTCCCTCGCCGGCATTCCTCCCTGCCTCCCCGCCGCCGCTGGTCGCCTCCCTCGCCGGCCTTGCAAGACTCGCCAGCCGCCTCGCCTCCATCGCCGGCGGCCTCGCCTCCCTCTCCGGCTGCCTCACCGAAGCGCCTGTCGGCTTCCTCCTCCATCCGTAAGCTCGATCTGCCAAACATGAGTATTTTTATCTAAGGCTTATCCTGTTAGTATGGAGCATGTCATGTTTTAATTAAATCAGTGAAGCTCATGTTAGATGGTCGCTTTAATTCATAACAATTTTTTCTTGCTATTGATGCATGGTCTGGGGTTGGCTGGATGTTATACATGCTATTTTGGTCAGCTTTTCAATCTCGGTTGTTGCATGCTCATGCTAGGAGTTAAAACCTGCTAGTACTAGTCACGGTATACAGTGTAATTCTTGTACCCATCAGCATGTGTAGGGAGCTTTTGCGTGAGATGTTAGTATGCCAGTGTTGATTTGTTAATCGGATATAAACATATATATGCATATATGCATGCTACTCTTATTCCGTAATTATCCGCGTGATAGGTCTGTATTCCAAGTGAGACTAGCATGTTAGGAATGTTAGACTTATTGCTGTTATGTAGCCATTCCCTTAATCCCTCTACTGCTGCCTCACCGAAGCGGCTTTCGTTATTCCAATTTGCTAAGTGGGCACTTGACATGATTAATTCACAAATGGCTAACTGTCTTTGGATTGATTTTGACACAGCCTCTTGAGTCCTTTTTTCTTGCAGATTAGTCTAGTCAATGACTGAGTAGATGTTAGATGTTGTGTAGATAACAAATTTTTTGTTCCTTCTTTGGAAACTCAATGGCAGATATTGAAGGCTTATAGCTGTAAATATGTGGTTACAAATCAGAAGCAGTTTCTGCACTTTGAATCCTAATGAGTATTGTGTTTATGCAAAGAGAAATTCTATTCATGAACAATTTGATTCGGTGGATCTGTAATGTATTTCATATATGTGAATGTGAGATATGCTTGTGGTACCGGCCGTCGAGCCGAGGCAACATTCGTTGCTTTGTTTATTTTTTTCAGGGAAACTGAGTTCAACGTTTTGGCGAAATGTTGCTTCGTCAATATTTTGTCAACGTTCGATACTCAATTTTGCATAATTTTAGCAAAGATCATGCCGAAATTTTGAATTTTCTACAATTTATTTCAATAACCTGCCGAAATTTTGAAATGTTTTATCTAATATTTCAAAATCTCAATTGCAAAGAAAACTTTTATTATTTTTTTAGCCTCTCATGAAAGGTTTCATAAGTGTTGTTTCCATTATTTTTTTTAGCCTCTCATGAAAGCTTTCATAAGTGTTGTTTCCGTTAATTTTTGTTTAACAAGTTTAATTCCATTTAGTCCGAAAATGGCCGGAAGTTCTCCCTCTTCGTCGCGGACACCAACGGATGCCCCGGCGTCGTCCCGAGATATCGAGGGCCGTGCGGAAGCTCCCGCGGGACCTGGCCATCGTCGACGACCCTGCTGCCGGGGATAACAACGAGTACGATTCGTCCCACGATGAGTCGGACGAAGAGTCTGGACGTGCGAAAGAGTCCGTCGGTGCTGAAGACGCGACCGATCGTGACGAAGGGACGGCCGTGAATACGAGACCGGTATTGAAGAAGAACAGGCGGACGGGGCTCCACCAGCCAAGCGAAAAAGGCGGCTCGCACCTAGGAGACCTAACAAGTTGAGCACGAACACCTTCGTAATCACTCGAGTGGACGATCTGGGTAAACCAGCCAGTCCTGTAAAAGCTGCACAGGGGTACTCAAACGCCGTAGGCTGCATCCTGCGTGAAACCGTGAAGATCACAACCCCCGACATAAGGACGAGAGAAACCGAGCATCTTCGAACTCTCCTCCTGGACAGGCTATTCAGCAGGTACTCCGTCCCGGAGGCCGACAAAAATAGAGTCGCAACGAAAGCCCTGAGCATGATGTCCAAATCCTTGAATACCTGGCGATACCATGCCAATAAAATGAAGGATCAAGATTTTGAGACCGTGATAAAGCCGAAATGGCCTACGATAGATGAGGCGGACTGGACCGAGTTCATTCAAACTCGCTCCGGCGATGAATTCAGGAGGAAGAGTGATTGGGGGAAGGACATGCGGGGGAAGATCGTGGGTGACCACAGACTCGGCAGCCGTGGTTACCAAGGGAAGAGGCCTAAATGGGACAAGGAGGATGCAAGGTTGATTGCGGCGGGAAAGAACCCCCTTTCTCGGACATCCAGGAAGGGCGCGGAAAGGATTTTGTGAGGGCCCGCGCAAAATTTGACCCTGCGACGGGGGAACCGATCTTCACGCACGAGAAAATGAAGGACGTGCACGAAGAACTGGTAACCTCTGAACCCATTTTACTTTATTTGTCCTACGTAGATTAATTTCCTAAAGATTACGTTTCTGAACGGTTCATGTTGCTTGCAGAAAAAGCTGAGCCAGCAACCTCAGAGCTCACAGGACTCTGTCGATAGCGACAGGTGGCAAGACCCTATCAACAAGGCTCTCGGGAAGCCGGAGACTCGTGGCCGCGTGATGGGCGTCGGGTATGGGGCTCGATGGGCTGATTACTGTCCCCAAACCCGCGAGGCTGCCCGCGAGAGGAGGAAAGCGAAGCAAGATAAAGAATTCGATGCGCGAGTGGAGGCGGCGGTGAAACGTATATTAGGGCCTATATATGAGCAGCTACAACGTCCACCCATGCATCCTTCTACGCAGCCGCCGCCCTATAATCTGGATACGCAGCCACCGCCCTTCACTGCTGCAAGGAGTAGTAGCCCCTCTGTCTTGGGCGTTGGCCCCGGGTCGCCAAATACAATCGACGGCCTAACGGTAAGCGTCGTCGGCTCAACAAATCGTAAAGGTGTCGTACAGATTTCGTTGTTTGGACTCTAACATCGATGACCCGTACATATGTTCCGCAGGTGATAACTCCGTGCCATCTCCAGACCCAAGTACTCGGCTCGATGGTGACGGTCGCGTACGGTCGAGTCCACCCAATAACGCCAGAGAAACAGGATGCACTGTGTGGATTTACCACCAAACATGGCGAAGGGTGGAGTTGACTAAGGTGGTCGGCACCTTTGAGGACTTGGTTCTGAATGACCCCCCGAAGAGGGATACGAGAAGTTAGGAGCCTGCAAGGGGTTTTTTCTTAGGTGGCCAAAGGACGCGATAAAGTTGATTGAGACCTCCAATCGTCCAGCACCTTCGCCGAGCCACACCCACAGTCCATTAGCAAGACCATCTCCTTTGGGTATTTCCGCACCTCTATCCTACAGGGATCTGGAGATGGAGAGATGCCGAGGAGGGCGCGGAGCATGGCATGCCTCGTGACGAAGAGGCACGAGAATTTGTAGATACGCCGCCACCCAAGCATGACGAGCAAGCCCAGACGAAGTTGACTCCTAAAACACTCATGGGCGCAGCCAAAGAAGCGATGGCCGGTCAGAGGGCCGTATCTCTCGATACGCAGCGTACGAGCAAAAAAGGGGCGAAGAAGACACATGCTAGCACCGGTACTTACGATAGACAGGGTGAGGCGAGGTTGAAGAAATCCTTAACCTACGCAGCATCTTCCCAATCAGGACAGTGAGCAACGGGTCGTCAATGGCGGGCCTATCACGTCCCGGGTCACCCCATGGTCCCAAATGATGAGTTCGACGTCCTCCCGAACGAAATGAAGATTCTGCATGAGAACATTCGAGACCTGGAATTAGGACCCGATGAAACTAATGTCTCGTATTACACGACGAAGGTGCCAGAGGGTTTCCATTTCGTCGAGCAGTATCCCGCGGACAAGTTCTGTCTGGACTTTGCGGAGATCTTCGGCATGTTCAACCTTTATCGGCTCGAAGCATCCTTCGTCAGGCTATGGGCGCTTCACCTAACCAGAGAGATCAGATGCCTGAAGATTCTCGATGTTGCAATAGCAGATCCGTATCACATGCACGAGAACAACGTTCGCTCCCAACAAGGTAGAGAGATTATGAAAGAATACCTCGTGAGTGCGATGATAGCACATAAGGGAACGGAATACCTACTCGTGCCCTACAATCCATTGTAAGTCCTTCTCTACTTTGTGCTTTCGTAAAGTTCTCTTTCGCTTATGCACCTAGCCAACTTCGTGGGTTAATATTGGTTTGCTCACATGTGTGCGCAGCGACCACTGGATCCTCTTAGTGCTAGTGCCAAAGGAAAGCAAGGCTTATTACTATGATTCCATGAAGAGGGTGAAGAAAGACTACACCCTGCTCAAGAAAGTTCTGGATAATGCTCTCTTCGACTACAATCACAGGGGAGGAGGAGGAACTATGGTAAAAAGAAGTGGTGGTCCACGCTTCAAACACGTGACCGATTTCTGTTGCAGACAGCAGCCGGAGAATAGTGTGACGTGTGGCTACTACGTCTGCTGCCACATGGACGACTTTGTACGGGCGCGGAACACGTTTCGCAAACATGACGACTTATGCAAGTGGAGTAATAACCTCGAGCACAAGCCATATGATTGGAAACAAGAGTTTGCACGCCTCCAGAATGCGTTTGCGAATATCATCAACAAGGACGTCGTCTCGGATACGGGGCTTTTCTACGCCGGCAATGACCCAAGGGAGGAACACGCCGCTCGCTCAGAGCAGCGAGTTCGCCAAATCCCGACCCAAGACGACGCATTCGCCCACATGCAGCTAGGCCCTAGAGGAGGGAAAAAAGCGTGAAGATAGGCCCTTCGAAACGGAAAAACATTGCATATGTATTGTGTTTGTGGTCGTGTATTCCCGAACTGGTCTACTTTGTACGCTTGTGGACATATTTATGTATTGGCACTTGTTATTTTCGTAGTCGGTTTGACAGATCTACTTGTCATGTGCGACATCCGAGAGTGCGAGCGAGGTGGCCTTCGAAGCACCGGGCACGTAAGATGCCGACGCAACGAGGCAACGCCGCAAGCGCTATTAGGCCACAGCGGCACGCCCTAGGAGAACGGCGACCGAAGGTCCACAGCGTGCGGGAGTTACACCGGCAAACGGTACCATCGTCCGTGCAAAATTTCCTAGAGGCAACATGCTGCCGCGGCAGCAAAAAGGGCCATTTCTGCTGCCGCGGCAGCACCTTGGCACCTCCTTCCCCACACTACACCCAAGGGGTACACCCCCCTCCAGGACCCCTACAGTACACAGGGGCTGGAGAGCGCCACAGTTGACGCGATCCTGCCGCGGCAGCGAAAATGGCTGTTTTCGCTGCCGCGGTAGCCAAAATGGCTGCCGCGGCAGCCAAAAGGCCTGTTTTTGCTGCCGCGGCAGCACCGTGGTTGGGCCTCTCATAACAGCAGTGACGTGCGGACTGGAGAGCTCGTCACTGTTGTATATCTTACCAGTGACGGGCAGAAATATAGCACATCACTGGTAATTATCTTACCAGTGACGGGCTCTCATACGCGCCTGTCACTGATAAATAGATCACCAGTGACGAGCGGATAGCCCGTCACTGATAACCACTTACCAGTGGCGGATCACCAGTGACGGGCCTGCCCGCTCGTCACTAATGGGCATTTTAGGCCCGTCACTGGTGCCCTTTTCTGCAGTAGTGAGGTAGATGAGGAGCAGGTATTGCGACTGCACGTCTCGCATACAAGCATCGTTTGTGTAGTGGCGACGAACGAGTAGACAGAATAGTCACCGCAATTTCGAACGTTGATCACCACGTGATTAGGTCGCCTGGACCAACGCCACATATCCCTCGCACGAAAATAGTGTTGCTATTCTTTTTCGTTACGCTGTGACGCGTTCGAGCGCGTAGAGATACGACCCCTCGAGAAGACTTAGTATGTTCGAGACGCCACGCCGGGCGCGTTGTCTCCACTAGCCTCCTCGAACACCCCCAAACTCGGGGCGTGCAGACTCTTGGAGCCGCGTCGGGCGTGCCGCCGTGACGCCGTGACAGCGTCGACGAGGTCCATAGACTTGGTAGTTTCAAGGTGCCACGCCAGGCGCGTCGTCTCCTCTAGCCTCCCCGAACAGCCCCAAACTCGGGGCGGGTAGACTCTTGGAGCTGCGTCGGGCATGCCGCCGTGACGCCACAACCGTGTCAACGAGGTCCGTAGACTTGGTAGTTTCGAGGCGCCACGCCGGGCGTGTTGTCTCCACTAGCCTCCCTGACCCCCCCAAACTCGGGGCGGGCAGACTCTTGGAGCCGAGTCGGGCGTGCCGCCGCGACGCCGCGACCGCGTCGATGAGATCCACAGACTTGGTAGTTTCGAGGTGCCACGCTGGGCGCGTCGTCTCCTCTAGCCTCTCCAAACACCCCCAAACTCGGGACGGGCGGACTCTTGGAGCCACGTCGGGCGTGCCACCGTGACACTGCGACCGCGTCGACGAGGTCTGCAGACTTGGTAGTTTCGAGAAGCCACGCCGGGCGCGTCATCTCCACTAGCCTCCCCGAACACCCCCAAACTCGGGCAGGCAGACTCTTGGAGCCGCGTCGGGCATGCCACCGCGTCGACGAGGTCCACAGACTTGATAGTTTTGAGGCGCCATGCCGGGCGCCTCGTCTCCACTAGCCTCCCCGAACACCCCCAAACTCGGGGCGGGCAGACTCTTGGAGCTGCGTCAGGCGTGCCGCCACGACGCCGTGACCGTGTCGACGAGGTCCGTAGACTTGGTGGTTTCGAGGTGCCACGCCGGGCGCGTCATCTCCACTAGCCTCCCCGAACACCCCCAAACTCAGGGCAGGCAGACTCTTGGAGCTGCGTCGGGCGTGCCACCACGTCGACGAGGTCCGCAGACTTGGTAGTTTCGAGGTGCCACGCCGGGCGCGTCGTCTCCACTAGCCTCCCCGAACACCCCCAAACTCGGGGCGGGCAGACTCTTGGAGCCGTGTCGGGCGTGCCGCCACGACGCCGCGACCGTGTCGACGAGGTCTACAGACTTGGTGGTTTCGAGGCGGCACACCAGGCGTGCCGTCTCCACTAGCCTCCCCGAACACCCCCAAACTCGGGGCGGGCAGACTCTTGGAGCCGCGTCGGGTGTGCCGCCGCGACGCCGCGACCGCGTCGACGAGGTCCGTAGACTTGGTGGTTTCGAGGCGCCACGTCGGGCGCGTCGTCTCCACTAGCCTCCTCGAACACCCCCAAACTCGAGGCGGGCACTCTTGGAGCTGCGTTGGTTGAGAGACGAGGCGTCTGTCTCCTTACACCTTTTTGTGCTGTCCTTCACATGTCTTACTTTGCCACTGTTATTTAACAAACTGTTATTTGTTTGCTCGTGCTGGTTGTCAGGATTGATGTCGTCAGGAAGGGTGTCGTCTCTCAACAGTACGGGGCCGGAGGGCAAAATGCCGGGCGCAAGGGCGGAGAAGAACATGATCGAGGAGACGGGCAAGACAACGGCCCCAGTGACGCACACCGGCTACTTTGG
>JAGXJF010000778.1:0-263107 GCA_019208055.1 Stipa capillata | reverse complement strand
GTTTTACTTTCACTCATGTTCTGAATCTTACTCTTGTTAACATTCACTTGGCCGGTGCTTGCTTTCGCTTTCTTTGGCCAAGTGTGAATTTTTGCAACTTGATTGCTTTTAAATCTTTAAACCAACTCCAATTTGATTGATTGAGAGATGTTGGCCATATATTCATCAAGGGGGAGATTGGGAGTCTTGTGAGGACTTGACAATATTTGTGATGAATATTTTGCCACTATATGTGGAGTTGATTCTTTTGGTTGCATGAATTCAAGATTTGAATTACTTGTTGTATGATTGATAAGTTTGAGTTTCTCAATTTGTCTCAAGGAAAAATTGAGTGCATGAAGGATTTTTCTCGACTGACTTGGGTCAAGTTGAATACTTGTGCTCGCAACGCTTTGCGTGGTCTATTGTGTGCAGGTGCGAGTTGGGTGCGGCGATGGTTCGGCCATATGGATCGGCATGAGGCTTGGAGGGCTGAGATGCAGTCAAGGAGGTGGCGACGACATCGTGTGGCTTAAAGCATGTACGCGGAGGACAAGAAAGCGTGTGGAGATGAGACGTGAGGACCAAGTCAGTGCGAGGGCGTTTTGGTAAAAACACGAAATCTACCGAAGCATAACCAAGAAACCGCGGCGGCGGCCCGGAAGCGGTTTAGGGTTAGTTGCTTAGGGTAGAAGGAGAGGATGGATGGCGGATGAGTCACTTAGACGCTTTGTGATACGTGCTAAGTGCTCATGCCATCTAAGTGGGCTTTAAGGCCCAAGTGGTGGGAGGTATGCCTCCACCACTATAAATAGAGGGATAAGATGTGCTTATCTCTTAACCCTTTGGTAAGCATTGTGAAAACCCTTGTTAGGGGCTGCTCAAGAGAGCTTTGGTCTAATCATGAGAGGCTTTTGAAACAGCAAGAAAATCCACGAAAATGCAATACAAAAAGATTTTCTCAATTTCTTTGTGTTCTTGAGTTATTTCTTCCATTAGCTCTTTTGGATTTTCATTTTCTTGCTTTTCCTGTGGATTGATCCATGGTATGGCAAGTAAGTGATGGGGAGATCATCTCTATACTGATCCCATCCAAGCATACCCAAGGATTCAACATTTCCCTCCTCTATTTTGAGTTTTCTTTGAAAAGAAGCAAGAAATGGGATTTTCGTGATTAATCTTTGTAGAGGGTTTGATCCTGTGATTTGGGGTTTGGAATAGGTTGCTGGGACATGTGAGATGATACCATATTGATTTGAGATCAAGATTCCTCACGAGCTTCCTTTTCTCCCAAAATTTCTCCTTTTCTCACTTCTAGGGCTGATTGGAGAAAAGAGGGTAAAAGGTCTTGACTTAAGAAGTTTTTATGAAGATCAACACTTGATTTAGAGTCACAAGACCTTCCTACACCTCTCTGTCAAATTTGGTTTGATTTGGTTGGGTAGATTTTGAATTGGCTCAAAAATTAGATCGAAATCTCAGTTCTGGACTAATCTGCCTGTCACACAGCTGTGTAACCTAGTCACCTAGCTGTGTCACTCAGCTGTGACACTCAGCTATGTCACTCAGCTGTGTCCAGCTGTGTCACACAGCTGTCCCACAGGTGTGAACCGCTGCTGCTGCTTCGGACGTTCACTGTTTTGGTCATAACTTTTGCGTCCGAACTCAGAATTTAGTGATCTTGGACTCGTTTCAAAGCTATCGACGAGCTCCACATCACCAAGAACTTTTGGAAGTTTTTCCACTGAGCCAGTTGTGTCACCCAGCTGTGTGACACAGCTGTGTCACAGGTGTGAGCCACTGCTGTCCCAGTTTTGAGGTGTTTGGTCGAGTTATTTTTGCTGCGTCTTTTTTGTCACTTACAGTAGCACCTCAGTTGCTATTTGTATTTGAATTTGAGAAAGAATTTTCAAGAAACTGACATTCAGCCCCTCTCTGTCGGAAGCCACCGATCCAACAAAAGAAATTGGAGTTTAGAAAAGAGGAATTGGGGGAGAAAGTAGCCCTTACCTGGAGTGGACAGCGGCAAGGCAACCCCCACCACACCTCCGGCAAGGGAGGGGCCCAGCGGAGCACCGCCGGTGGCGGGCTTCGACACCGGGCCTCGAGCCACCTCGGGCGGCATGGCAAGGACGACTGAGGAGGCGGCAAACAGGGCAAGGCGACCGAGATGACCACGCAGCTGACGAAAGGAATGAGTCCGAGCCTCAGGCTCACGGACATGAGGAGCTGAGGCGAGCGACCGGGGCAGCACCGGTATGGGACGCGACCGGGGCGAATGCGGTGGGGCATCCGCCCGAGAGGCGGCGGCGCCGAGAGGAGCTAGAGGAAACCAGTGGGAGAAGATGCAGAGGTGGCGAACTCTGGAAGGCATGGTAGCGTTGATCTGGGCAGGTGGTGGAGGACATCGAGGACAGAGGCAGCGGCTGTGAGAAAAAGGGGGGCTCGGGAGGATCCAGTCGGGCAGTGCTCGGGAGAGAGAGGGAGAGAGGGCGCTGTGGGTGAGTTAGGGTTAGGATAGATTAGGATTTGGGCCTAATAGGCCGGTTGGAAGATTAGTTTAAAAAAAGAGAAGAGTATAAAATGAATAAACAAGTTTTTACTGTTTTTCTTTAAAACAACAAAATGAAAAGAAATAAAAGAATGGAAATAAATGAATAAATCTATATATATATATATATATGTATATGTATTGGGGAATAAGCTAAAGCTTGATAATTTCTTAAGTTAAGATAATTCCTTGGAACAGAATTAAAATTTAAATTAAAACTATCAACTTTCACATAAATATATTAATCTTCTTTAGATAAGGGGATTAGACTTTAAATTAATTTTCTTAAGATGTTGACTTAATTTGTTTAGTCAATGATGATAGATTTAATAGAAATCCAAAAATTTAATTGATTTAATGTTGTCATATGAAGGTTTAGCATGAGAATTAAAAATGTCTAAAGCTCGAATTATTTCTCTTAGGAGATTCTAAATTGTTAGGAGGATGTTCCGAAGATTTAAGTTTAAAGTCCTTAATGATAATTTTGATATAATCATCATCGCATGCATACGATGCCATGTCGTTGCATTCATACTTGAAATCTTCTTTGGAACAAGTCCTTATCAGACTTTATCATTTCTTTATCAGAAGCCGGAGTTCAGCAAGCAGACCAGTCGAAATCCACTACCTATCCGTTACCAGGCAAGTCCAGTTTATTATTCATATCCGTTGAGAACGTTTTACCAAATTTCCTTCTCGTCTATAACATGCACAAAATAAAAATCTATTTTCTAAAAGATGAATCAATTATTGTTTTATTTGATCGCCAGTTTTTGGGCGTGAGCATGGTGGGTGGTGAAATTCTGGAAAGGTGCTGGGGCACATTGGAAGGCGGATTTCATCACACGGGTTGTTCATATAAGGTTAAAGCAACAAATTATCGATTGTGCTTAAGCGCCGTAGGGATCGCGCAAACTACATACCTTGTATGGGCGGGGCTGAGCTAAAGTACCTCTGCCATAGGTCATACTCCCCCGAGAAAGGAAGACCTCAACAATTGGATCTGGAGTATCAACTGTTGGGAAGGTGGTGTTAACCGTTGGCTAACCACGATGCGTTGGATTTGTAGTATCAATGTGAGATCGGTAGTACCCGGCCTATTGTGCGGGACTACGACGCGGCATATGACTAAGCGGACGGTGAAATGGCTCTGTGATCTCACGGTCTGGTTGTGCATGTGACGACGTGAACACCACGACTATTGGTCGTTTGTGGGTACAGATGCGCACCTCTGCAGAGTGTAAGAAAGTATGGCTGAGTCACTCCATGTTTCTGGTTGGAACTGTGAACACGGCAGAAAAGGGATCCATCGGGGATCCTAGCAGCCTGTAAGGCATGAGATCATAGTCTCTTAAAGTAAAACTTGACTCTCTTACCTTACAAAATTTGCATTGCTTTTGGAGAGCATTGCTGTTCTCAGTAGATAGTGCATTAAACACCTCTTTGCTATTTCTAGACTTGTTGAGTACCTTTTGTACTCATCCCTTTACTCTAATTCCTTTGATTAGACTGTGAGCCGACAGTGGAGATGGAGGTGGTGTACGTTGAAGTCGAAGATGAAGTCTCTGAAGAGCAGACGCTGTTGAAGGAAGACGAGAGCGTCTACTACTACATCAAGTACCGAGATGAGAATGCTACCGAGTAGAAGAGTAGGTCGTGAGAGTCGAGAGTTGTAGATAAGTCTTTTGCTGTAACCAAGTGATAACGGTTTTAAATCCCCCGTACTTTTGGGAATAAATTTGTAAGACTTTGTATTTGTTCTTTAAGTTTGTAAATTAAATTTGTAATATATGGACCGCTGCAATGTTTCTGATGTGCTACTCTGTACGATATATTATGGATGAGAAGGCACTTTGTCTACAATATGTCAAACACCGGCATATTATCCAGGAGGGTAGTATGTGGGTCGACACATTCCCCTGTTGAATTAAGAGGAACAACCCTTCTATTCTCTCCTGACACTATGTACATCTGTAATGCCCCCTCCTCTCAGCACTGCTGAAACAAGGGAATAAATATGCGAATACACTGATCAAAGGGCACCACCAATGGAGCCCTAGGGGGCCGACGCAGCAAGTGGGGCGGCACCCACAAGCCTCCCGTGGCGGCGCCCCTTTGGCTGTGGCTCCATCTTCATGCATTGACTTCGTTTCTATGTTTACTTTTGTGGAAATTTCACATAAAAGCGCATTTTTATTCACTTTGCAATTATTTCCAGTCAGATTGGCGATCTGCAAAAAGTCTAAAACTAAATAAATTATTTTATTAAAAAAAGAGCTTAAATACTATAGAAGAACAACATATTGAATAAAAACCTATGCAAAATACACGCTTCACATATCAAAAGAAATTCATCACTGCAGCTCATACAAACTTCATGCCCATCTTATAGTAGGTTTGCACCCCCCCCCTCCACCCCCCACATGCATATAATGCAAGTTCTTTGCTCGGTTGGAGCACCAGCCTGAAACCGTGCATCACTTGCTTTTCCAATGTAGATACTCTAGAAGAGTTTGGGTTGCGATGGCAACATGGATCGACGGCTCATCAATCATGCCAATGGTTAATACCGCCACCACCACAGTAATGCGCGCAGGTAGGATCGAGGCACTGCTTCAGACTAAGGGGATCCCAAAGAAAGGTCTGCTCTCTCTCGTCATGTTAATCACTTGAAGATTCGGAAGGAGCGTAATGTCAAGATTTTTGAGAACAAATCTTCCACACCATCTACGTTCCTCAATAGAAATAAGGAGGAAGCCCGTGCCTGGTCCATGGCGGGGGCAAAACATTTGGCGTCCCTAACTATAGGCGCATAGAAGGCTTTTGTTTACTTTTGCCTTTTATAGAGATGTAAATATGTCTTGAAACTCCTCGTTCATTAATACAAGGCGAAGCTTTTGCCCTTTTTGAAAGAAAGAAAAATATCTACAGTACAGTCCTATAATTAAGGTCTCATATGCCTACATACAAAATAGATATGAGAGCATTGCATACATATACAAAATAGTATATTGAATCATTTCCCTTTAAGCTTGAATCGTGATTTAGTTCACCAGTTCCCTTTTTCTATACCAGAATGCTTCGGTTGGAGAATAGTTTGATCGTATCTTTTTCTTTTCTTTTTTTGAGAATCCAGTTCGACCTTATTGAGAAGTACAAACTAGACCAACTCTGAAGGTAAGCTAAACCTTATTTTGGCATTAAAACGCTTTCAACATCACAAAAGCATTTCTTCACAATCTGCAACAGGTAAGGTGTCTTACTATGCAAAAGAAAAGGACTACCCATTTCTCATATTGAATAGGAGTATCATGCATCACATAACGTTTCAACTAACGTTTATAATTTACTACGTGACATTTGTTTGGCGTGTTGCGTTCCAGTGGCCAAAACAAAGCAAACGATCGTTGATATCACAGAGAAAATCATGAACATGATACACGTACGTACGTACGGGTAAGACAGTCCTTTCACAAACTGAACACGATTCATGATGAATAGCTAGCTGGCTATAGTTGAGATATCTCATTAAGAACGATAAGGGAAAAGCAAATGTAACTTACATTGTAAGTACGTATGACGTGATCAATTATACTCAAATGATAGCTCTGCTAGGCTAGATGCTACTAAATCGGGGTTTTTCCCCTGGAGTCGTTGGGTACGAACTACCACTATATGGAATGTTCTGGCATCGAAGAACTCTCATCATGAATCACCAGCTTTCAACAAAAGATAAATATATGACTTGTCATAATTGAAAGATTAAGTTGCATTTGCATGTTGCACCTCAGTCAATCAATTCACCTTCTCAACTTTCATCCATTTGTTGCTTCAGCCCCCCCTAAACAATCTAATTAAAACAGAGAAAAAGGAAGGAGAGAAAAAAGAAGAGCCAGGAAGCATGCCGAAAACAAGTTCACAAAATCATCAAATCCGACGATGCGTGGGGCGTCGTATTTACACAAAGGTGGACCGACCTACAACATGACTAAATTTCACGTCGCTTTCAGCACCTGATGCTGGCCGTGGCCGTGCCGGGCGCCACCGGCGGCGGCCGTGGCGCCGCGGTTGTCCTCGACCTGGGCGGCGTTGCTGCCCTTGATGAAGTCGAGGCACTCGGCGACGGCGCGCGCGTAGAACGAGTTGGACCGCATGCACGGCGGCCTCCGCGCCTTGCCATTGCTACCGGCGGCCTGTGCCACCTGCCCACCCTTTCCAGCTGCACGCCCCGCGCCGCCGTTCTGGCCACCCACCAGAACCCTCTTGCCACCGCCGCCGCCACCGCTCGTTGACGTGGGAGAGCTGCTGCTCGCGACGATCCCCCTCGTAAGCAGCCGCACGTTGCGCGCGCAGCGTCCCATCAGGCCGAGCAGCGTCCACAGCTTGGCCCGCAGCCCGCGGACGGAGAGGCGCGTCGGGCTGAGACGGAACCCCCTCGCCGGCCGCCGCCACCGCCGGCCCAGCCTCGCGTAGGGCGTGTACTTAATCTCCTGAACGCCCACGGCCATGCTCACTTTTTCTTTCTTTCTTTCTTGCCTCTAAGTACTACTGGTCACTTAGCTAAGGTAATTAAGCTCCGATTAACACGTATGTACGTACTTGTGAGCTAGCTTAAATGCGTTGGTTGGAAGTCAAGTGGCGATCAGAATGAAGATATATAGGGGAGGAGGAGGAGGAAGACAGCAGGAAGGTAGGTAGGTGGCTTTGACGAGAGCGAGCTAGCAATGGAGTGTGGCGGCAGATTTGGGGACATGGCAGGATTGATTAATTAGCTTAATCAATGCGTTATGGAGAAAAGCGAAAAGTATATAGTACAAGACTGTGTGCGCTAATGATCGATGCGTTCGTTCGTGTTGATCTTCTTTAACATTTCTTTTTCGATAAGAAGTAGGTGATGGTGTAAAATGTGAACGGGGCGCGCCTTCCGTTTCCGCGTAATTGGATCTTTTGGACGCTCTGCATCCTTGTTTGTGCAATGGCTCTAGATGTGCGCGCGTTGTTGTCTTGTGGATGCCACTCCGAGTGTACTAGCTAGCCAGGGAACAGTAGATCTGTAGCTTAATTTGTACTGAAGATGTGGTCAAATCGAACGGAAAGAACTGATTAAACGTCGCCCGGTTGTTAGGTTGGGCGAAGTTGACTATTTTTGGGCAGTAAACACCAGTAACTTGTGTTTGCTAAAAGCACTTTGTCAAGGAATCCCACGGCATCCTTAGAAACCGGAATCGGTTCGTTAGTATTCGTACATATCTGGCATCTCAAAAAAAGAAAAGGAAAAGATAAGCCCGGTTACAAAATTACGAAGGATCGACTACCTGGCGACTGTGTGCCTACCAGTCATATGGTGCGGCTCCTGATAACAGTCCTTCTGATAAGAAAAACACGTCCCATCGCTAATGAAAATTGTTTTATCGCTTTCTGGCCTCTCGCGTTTCTTATCGAGAGAGTGCGATGCAGAGCTGGCTTTTCTCATGTGATTTCTTTTTGATCGAGATTTTCTACCCCACCCTCATATTGAAATCAGATAGTAACAAACACATCCTAATGTAGGAGATCCTACCATGTATGCAAATAGATGATGACAGCCTTATTCAAATTATAGTCTACGTGAACGTAGATGATGCAATATTTAGTCTGTTTTCAACTAATCACAAAGCAAGTCCAATCTAAATCTAGTATAAAAACGCTACTTCGTAACCGGCTTCTTACATTGCAAGATAGTATAAGCTAACTGCTATTCTAACACAAAAACTCTAGTTTTTTCACATAGAATACGTCACTCATAATATTGTTCCATTGCTTCACGAGGATCACCATGGCCATCATTAACATTAAGGCTCAATGGTGAACTTTGAAGCCTTGCCTCTTTCAGTAGTTTTGCCTGTCATCGTCATGGCAAGTGCCCTTGGGATGCTTCCTGCCCACTAGATCCTAGCTTGAACTCCTTTGTCTCTCATTTCCCCCACCTACAAAGAGGCAATTGATTATCAAATAATTACTCATGTAGTTATCAAAATTAGTTTGTACTTATCACATAGCAATGCATAACTCACATACATTGTGTGTTTATTTTTAGTTATCACATCTCCTCCTTGCAAAAAACAAACCACAACATTTGTTTCTTGATTGTGTGTTGAATAATCTGATAACTACATCAGTACTATAGTGGTAACTTTTTATTAAATACCATGGTAACTATATCACCGCTAGAGTGATTACTATTGACTCAACAACCTCGTAACTACACAACACTGTGGTGGTATACTTGGGAGGAAAATATACTTCTTAAAGGGCGTTGTGTACTACACAACATGGTAACAAGGGTTAGATAAACTGATGACCACTATTACTTTTTAATGGCTTCAAGCTCATAGGAAACTTGTTCCAATTACTTTCCCATAGCATTTCGATGGTAACTACACCACATGATGATGGTAATTGCATATTGAACAACCTGGTAACTAGGGTCAAATCAAATGATGACTAGTGCTACCCTTTAAAAGCTTCAAGCTCAAAGCAAACTCATCCATTAACAGTAGCCATGGATTTTAACTAGAATTGTGCCTCGATGTATGCATGCTAATTTCAAAGAGATGTGCAATATAGTATTCTGGTGCCTGAACCACGGTCCAACTATTCAGATAATCTCTATACTGCACCAGTTTGAGTAGAAAGTGGCTCATAGAATTTCAAATATTCCAACACTCAATCTTTTCAAAGCATATCCATCCAATAGATGGTGTAGAAATCTATCCTTATGCGCACGCTAAACACGAAATTTACATCAAGCACGGTGTGCCTACTGCTATATTTCTACTTAGTTTAGCTTCTCTGTGGCCTATGCTATAAACAAGCTTGTTGCCTCTTGTTAACTGTTAATATCTTCAAACCCGACGATACGATGGCCTAGCTTCTACTCTCTTTTCATAAATTATGAATTCGGATTTCAGAGACCACAAGTAAATGATAAATGTGAGCAACAAGAAAACAGAGGCCCCACACAACATCTGAACAACAAGAACTGAGAGCTACTAAGATTTGCTGAGAATAGTGTATTTGCTACTATGTTCTTCAAACGTACACTACTTATCTGGCAATTGCACAATGGCTATGACTCTTTGAACCTTACATAAGCTTTTGTAGGTGTACAAGAACTGGAGCAAATTAATCACAAGAAGAATGAGAGGGAGATGAAAGAGTTCAGATCTTGGAACCAGATATGCACTGCCTACTGCAGACATGAGCCAAGGATCAGGAACCCTCAGCTCCTGCATGTGATTGACTGCTCCCTTGGTCGGCATTTGTGCACAACAGGAATAGGCGGTTATGGTGCGGAGGCTTGAAGCAGCACCAGATGGGGCAGTGCCGCCACGGGTGGGGTTGCTATTGACAGAAGCGCGGAGCTCGCATGAATGGGTCGCCAAAGCAGCCACCATCATGGCTAGATGCACGATGCGATGTTGTCGCCCGGAGCACTGCCAGGTTGAAGGAGATAGGTCCATAGGAGATGCCACTAGGAATCATCCCCTCCCTTCTCTCCCATCACACACACTGGGGGGAGGGGCTTTTGCCGGTGGAGATGTAGGCAGTGGCGGTGGCAGTTTCAGATCTAGCAAAGATGGAGCAGCATACGAGAAGGTAGTGGTTTCAAGGAGAGGTGGAACCGTAGAGATGAACCGTGTGAGAGAATAGAGTGGTATCGAGAAGAATGTCATGAGATTGGATGCACGATGAAGCGACACATGTTAAGACTAATTGGCATACATGTGTCAGTTAGATTTTCTAAGATATGAATTTAAACTCTGAGTTTGAAAAGAAGGGCCACATTGGACCAGCCGATGAAAAAGGTGAAACTATGAAAAGGAAAAGACACCGTGGCAGAGCCAGATTGGACTAGCAGGAGAAAAAGGTGAACTTTCAAGTTTGTATAGTTGTAGCCTAATATGGTCTGAGCATGACAAAATTATTTTTTCTAACTTGGCTAACTAGGGCGAAGAAAAATGGTGCGAAAATTTTAGGTTGCCTCACTTACCCTTGGCACAACTCCGTGTATAAGCCGTGGCACCAATTAAACACTTGGCCATTTTTAGATAATGGAAGAACGGATGCAGCTTGCTTACTTCCCCCTCGTACCCCCATCCATGCTCCCGTGTTCGTTCCGTCAGAGCAGAGCGGGTGTCTTCTTGTTGTCCTAGATCTCAAAGCTGAGACGTTCCTCCACACAACTACCATGTGTGCGGCGAGGGCGGTAGCAGCCCGCCGCCGTGCCTCGACGAGGTAGTGCAGGAGGCATGGCTGCGCACGGCTACCGTTTGAGGCCCGCCAGCAACTATTTTGCTTGACGGAATTAAAGTGTAGGGCCTGAAGTAATTAGATTGTTAAGCTCGTAAATTATCGCCATGTGCATGGGAGCACAATGGGAACACGAAGGGGGAGCAGGCAAGCCGCTTCCATGTAAGAACAACATCCAACCTATACATTCTCATAATGTACATAGCCAAAGTTTTATTACAATGAGTTGCCAAAGCCAATAAAAGGCTGAAACGAATCGGCTTCAGCTAACAAATAATAGTCTAAAGCTCAGTGCACACATAGTGTACTCAGCTTCAGGCCCTATTTGTTTGGGCTGCGGCTTACTGAGAAGCAGCTGGAGCTGGTAAGATCCGAGAAGAAACTCGAGCTGGTCAGCTGGTGGACAGTAGCAGAGCCGTTTGGCAAGAGTACTTTTGGACGGCTGGTGGACCTATAGCTGGTGGTCAATGTCTGAAATGCCCCTGACTACTGAAGATGATGTTTAAGTCCTGATTATGCATGGTTTATGTATATTTACACTGATTTAACACAAATGACATGCTTAGCACATGATTTTAGTGAAAATTAGATGTTTTAAATAATTCTTCTACCTACTAGCTTATGCTCTATTCTTTTGCCTTCTATTTATCTGTTGTAGTACTATTTATGTCACCTTCTAAACTTATTTTCTTTGTTACTTTTGTCATCTCATTCTTTAAATACCATGATTTATCATCATTTTCACAGGTTGGCCAGCACATAGGTTCTTTAAATACCTCTGATTCAAGACCGAGACCTCCTTAGAATCAACCACATCACACAAGTAATTTAGAAGCATTTTGCATGCGGAATTAAAATCTCACTATACTTTTCATAAAAAGATTCTCAGTCTACACACTGTGGTTCATAAGCATATAATGCACTCGATCCAAAACAAAATTGTAGACGATTCGGAGGAACATACACTACCATGACAACTATAGGAGTTGAAGGGAAAACATGAACACATTGCAATTAGGAACAGATATATATATATATATATATATATATATATATATATATATATATTGATGACAAATCTCATCTCTTGATTCCTCCATTCTTGAATAGCCTGAGCAACAGATAGTTGGAAAATGACAGATCATCCATTAATCATAAACAACTGAAATGAATCATAGAATATCCATTCAAATAAATCTCTTCTCATCACTTGAAAAAATTCAGAAAAAAGGAAAATAACAAAAACCAAGGGAGGCCGGCGGCGGCTTTCTTCATAGAGAGTTGAGGGACGCCGGCGGCTTCGTGGGCGAGGGAGGCTGCCGGCGGTTGCTTCGGGGCGAGGCCGGCGGCGACTTCGGAGGGGGGTCTCACCTTGCCGGCTTTATCGGGGTAGAGAGAGGGAGGCCGGCGGTTGCTAGGCTGCTTGCAGTGAGGGAGGCCGGCGTCGGGGGTGAGGGAGGCCGGCGTCGGAGGGCGAGGCCGCCTCGGGGGCGGAGGGAGAGGTGGGGCAGCGGGCAGAGGCGGGCGGAGGTCCGGGCAGTGGGCGAAGGCGCTCGGGCGGCGGAGGGTGCCGGATCCACTCGGGTGGGGATCCGGTCGGGTGGATCTCGAGAGGTGGCGACCGGGGGCGGGGAGGAGCTCGGGCAGCAGCGAGTGGAGGCGAGGAGGAGCTGTTGGGGACGAGGGAGGCCGGTGCCGGGACCGGAGATGAGGGAGGTGGAGAGGCCCTTCCGGCCAACGATCGCAGGTGGGAGGAGATGTGGCTGGTGGATGCGGGAGATAAGGAGAGCACGAGAGAGATGGTGAGGGGTGTGGGTGGGGAGAAAAATGAGGAGATTTGTAAAGAGATTTTGGCTTATATACGTAGTGGCAATCCGTTATAATTAAGTGATGAAGTTAGAGGGTATTTTCGAGTGGGGGGTGCGAGAAGCTGGTCATTTGATGCTTTTTCAATCCAAGTGTAAATATGAGAAGCGCTTCTAAGAAACTTATTTGAGAAGTAAGGTGACGGTGTTTGAGCAACCATCTACTATGACCTTTCTGATCTTCTGACACTTCCAGCTACGTTCGCCAAGCACATAGGGGGGAGGGGAATGCCACCCTCCATGGCCTACCTCAATGGATTCACATAATCCCATGAGCTCCTACTAATGCCGAAGCACATGGATGCCCCAACTCACTACTCCCTCCTCAGTAACCTTGATAGGGAGAGAGAGGATGAAGGGCAATGGGGGCAATGGGCCTTGCCGACCAGCCTTCCCATGACACCGTCGGCTGCGACGCCAGCTAGCCAAGACCAAGTGCAAGATCCTAATCGCAACTTGTGGCCAATGATTACTGCCTCCTCATGAGTCATCCTAGCGTAGATCCAGCCACTATGGCCGAATCCTAACCACCGTCACTATCCAGGCTCCAAGGATGCTACATTGACAGTAGTGACGGGGGGAAGCCCATCCGGGTAGGCCCAGCACCACGAGTCGGCCCAACAGGCTCGCGAAGCCTCATAAGGGCCCACTCGGATGAAGGCCCAAGAAAGGCCCGGGTGACTGCAACGGCCGGGTGTCATCGAGACAGGCGTTACAACTCATCAAAGGCATATGTTTCAACCGGCATGAAGACTGGCGTTACTCGGGCCGTTACTGGATGTAAATGTCGTCATTAAATTAAAACCGTTACTGTAGCTCAGCCGACTGCCGAGTCGGCTGATGTACGGGCCTATATAAGGCCAAGCCCCCATGCGGAGAGGGGGAGGGAGTATTCTAAATTCCATAGCATCTTCTTCAACCTCCTGTACACTCTCTTTTCACGCAAGATCATCAAATATATTCAGCAGGAGTAGGGTATTATCTCCATCCTTGGAGAGCCTGAACCTGGGTAAAATCTTGTGTGCACTGCCTAGATCTTCCTTTCACGCTACCCCGATAATCCTATTACAAATGGATATTGCCGCGAACACCCCGCGACAGTTGGCGCGCCAGGTAGGGGCAGCGTGTTTTGGAGCTACGATCCAGGCGGGATCTTCTCCAGCGACCGGCGACAAGCTCATCGTCGGCAACATGTCGCCTGTCGCGCATCATGAAGGCTCGGAGTTCATCTTCGGTGGCCTTCACTTCTTGGCCGACGCTTTCGGCCAATTACATCTCCAAGATCCGCGTCCATGCCTTACCGTGGAGGTGGAGCCTGAGCTCCGGCTCGGATCTCCTCCAGCCTCGGGCAAGGGCGAGGAATATTTCAGGTTCGTCGCCATGGTGGGCGCCGAATCTCTCCTCTCCATCCTGGGATCCAAATCCGAGGGGGACGAGAGTTCGCACAGCCATACCGCCTCCGCTGAGGTGTATGTGGTTGGGGATGGCGCCGCAGAGGATGTGGGAACGTCTGCAGCTGCGGCGGCCAGGGCAGCCCACGAGCACCTACATACGCCCATCAACGGACAATCGGAGGCCGAGAGGGCCTTGGAGGCTTCTCGGCAAGCCCTCCTTGCTGAACGAGCACGCCTCGATCAAGAGCGGGCGGCAATCGAACAGCAAGATCGGCGACCGAATGACCCTCACGGTTCGCGCAGCCGCGCGAACCGAAGAACTTCTTCGGCCGCCCGGAGGAGTCGGGCTACTCGGGCCCCACTTTTCGGACGGCAACAGGACGGTGTCCTTGTTTATCAAACACCGGCCCAGAACCTTTTCGCAGCCGCCACGTTGGCCGACTCATTGCCACCACCAGCAGACGGCCCCGCGGCGGAAATCTACCGCCGAGTCGTCACGCTGATGAAGACGGCGGTGGAACAACAAAACGAAGCCAGGTCGGTTGGCAACCGGCCAGCTTCCCAGGAAACTCGGAGTCGGCCCTCAGGAGCTCCGAGTCGCCCCGTCACAGTCGGCTCGTCTCAACCGAGTCGATCCACGAACCGGCCTGACGCTCGCCTGGAGATTAACCGGCTCCAGGCTGAGCGGCGGCGAGCCGGCTCTCTTCGAGCGAACGATGCTCGCGATGCCCGCGATGACATCGAGGGACGGCGGGCAGCCCGGGTGCGGGCCGAGCGGCGCGCTGGCGAAGTCAACCAGCCGGGTGGCTCTGCCTCCACCGGGCCGCTTTGCTTCAGCAGGCGGATTCGGGCCGAACCGTTTCCGGATCGGTTCCGAATTGCAAGCGGCGTCGACAAGTATGACGGCACCGCCAAGCCAGAAACTTGGCTTGCTGACTACTTGGTCGCTTGCAACATAGGAGGAGGCAACGAGCGTGTTGCCCTCCGAAGCCTACCCCTGATGTTGGAAGGGTCGGCTCGGGCGTGGCTTAATAGCCTGCCCGAAGATAGCATCTACGACTGGAGGGACCTCCAAGAGGCCTTCGTCAAAAACTTTGAGGGCACGTACAAGCGCCCTGGGAACGCCCAAGATCTGTGGCTCTGCGTCCAAGAGAAGGGCGAGTCGGTCCGCGATTACATTCAGCGCTGGACTCGGCTGCGCAACTCGATCGAGGACGTCACTGAGATGCAGGCCATTCAGGCCTTTTCCCAGGGAGTCAAATACGAGCTCCTCAAGCACAAGTTGGCCCGGTCTAACATTCAGACCATGGGCCGACTCATGGAAGTCGCCAGCAAGTACGCGACGGGTGAAGAAGCCATGCGGTACGAAGACAAAGGCAAGGCAAAAGCCGAGTCTTCGAGCCGGAAAGTCCCCGCCGACTCGGGACGGAAGCGTACGGACGATCGGCCCCCGAAGCGGAAGGCTGGCGGAGACGGGGTTAGCGGAGCCGACCTGGTTGCGGCCGCTGAGCGTGGTCCCCAGCGCGGTGACGCTAACCAAAAGAAAGAGCACCCTTGGCAACAGCGCAAGGCGCCAAAACTCACTTTCGAGGAGGTCCTAGATGGACCCTGCTCCTTCCACAGTACCGCCAACTACAAGGCAGGGCACTCGACTCGGGATTGTAGCTTCCTGCAACGTTTGCGGGAAGAGAAACAACCCGAGCCGGATGCTGATGGCGAAGGAGGCTCCGCTGCAGGAGGCGGTGCCGCACAGTATCCCCCACAAAGGGGGGTACTCATGATTTTCCAAGGGTCCGACTCCAAAAGGGGTCGGAAGCTGCGCTGTCGCGAGGTCAACGCGACGGTGCCATCTGTCCCACAATGGCTGGACTGGTCCGAGGTGCCAGTCGGCTTCAGCCGACTCGATCACCCCGACCGAATCCCCCACCCGGGCAAGCACCCTTTGGTGGTGGATCCCCAGGTCGGAGGATTCAAGCTCCGCAAGGTCCTGATGGATGGGGGCTCCAGCATAAACATCATCTTTGTGGATACCCTGAAGAGGATGCAAGTGTCGGAGACCCAACTTCGCCCCAGCAACATTTCTTTCCACGGAATAGTTCCTGGGAAATGCGCCAGGCCTCTGGGTCAAATCTCCCTGGAAGTCGTGTTCGGTGAACCGAACAACTTCCGGGTCGAGACATTGGCGTTCGAGGTAGTCGGCTTTAAGAGCGTATATCATGCGATCTTTGGCCGACCGGCTTATGCCAAATTTATGGTCAGGCCGTGCTACACATACCTGAAGCTGAAGATGCTGGGTCCTAAAGGTGTCATCACCATCACTGGCGACTTTGAGCGCTCGAACGAGTGCGATCTCGCCAGTGCGGACATAGCCGAGTCCCTCATCGCAGCTCAGGATTTGGAGAATATCCAAGCATCGGTCGACTCGGATCAACCTTCACCCAACAAGAAGGCGGCAACCGACTCCGCCTTCCAGTCGGCCAAGGACACCAAGCGTGTCCAGGTCCATCCCGAGGACCCGTCGAAGACGGTCCAGATTGGGACTGACCTTGAGGCCAAATAGGAAGGCGCGCTCGTCGACTTCCTTCGTGAGAATTGGAGTATCTTCGCATGGAAACCGTCCGACATGCCGGGTGTTCCAAGGAAGTTCGCCGAGCATTCCCTGAATGTCGCCAAAGACGCAAAGCCAGTGAAGCAAGCTCTTCGTCGCTTCGCTGAAGACCGGCGCAAGGCAATCGGAGAAGAAATCGCCCGACTCCTCGCCGCCGGGTTCATCAAAGAAGTTTTTCACCCGGACTGGTTAGCTAACCCGGTCCTGGTTCTTAAGAAGAACAAAATTTGGCGCATGTGTGTGGACTACACATCCTTAAACAAAGCATGCCCCAAGGATCCGTTCGCTTTACCCCGTATTGATCAAGTTGTTGACTCTACGGCCGGTTGTGAATGCTTATGTTTTCTGGATGCCTATTCAGGCTACCACCAGATCAAAATGAAAGAGTCTGATCAAATAAAAACTTCTTTCATCACCCCGTTTGGGGCTTTCTGCTACATCACGATGCCTTTTGGTTTGAAAAATACTGGTGCTACATATCAACGTTGTATGCAAAAGTGTTTACACGACCAGATAGGTAGAAATGTCCAGGCATATGTCGACGACATAGTGGTGAAGTCCAAGAAGAACGCAGATCTCTTGACCGACTTGGCCGAGACTTTTGCCAATCTCAGGAGGTTCGACATGAAGCTTAACCCGGAGAAGTGCGTCTTCGGGGTTCCGGCTGGCAAGTTACTCGGCTTCATCGTTTCCGAGCGAGGGATCGAAGCGAACCCGGATAAACTTGACGCCATCATTAAGATGGGCAAGCCAAAAGACCTGAAGGCAGTCCAGCGTCTAACCGGGTGCATTGCTGCTCTCAGTCGGTTCATAGCCCGACTCGGTGAGAAGGCTTTGCCTTTTTACCGACTTCTCAAGAAATCCGACTCTTTCCAGTGGACGGATGAAGCTCAGCAAGCCTTCGAAGATCTCAAGCGTCTTCTGTCAACACCTCCAGTCCTTGCTGCACCAATGGAGGGTGAACCCATGCTGTTGTACATCGCTGCCACGAATCAAGTGGTTAGCATTGTGCTAGTAGTGGAACGTTCAGAAGAAGGCCGAGTTCAGAAGGTGCAACGACCCGTCTACTATGTCAGCGAAGTGCTTTCCGAGTCGAAGCAGCGCTACCCGCATTACCAGAAGCTCATTTACGGTGTGTTTCTGGCGACTCGGAAGCTGGTGCACTATTTCCAGGCCCACTCGGTTACGGTGGTGAGTCATGCCCCTTTGTCTGATATCATCAACAATCGGGATGCCACGGGCCGAGTCGCTAAGTGGGCAATAGAACTTATGCCGCATGACATCAGCTACGAGCCTCGCAAGGCCATCAAGTCTCAAGCCCTTGCCGACTTCATCGTCGAATGGACTGAGAACCAATCCCTTCCGACTCAACTCCATACGGAGCACTGGGTCATGTACTTCGACGGTTCGAAGATGCTCGCGGGCACCGGGGCTGGAGTCATGTTGATTTCTCCCAAAGGCGACAAGCTTCATTACGTGCTGTAGATCCATTTCGCCGCCTCCAACAATGTGGCGGAATACGAGGCGTTGCTGCACGGACTGCGCATTGCAGTCTCGCTTGGCATTCGCCGACTGCTTTGTCGCGGCGACTCGGATTTGGTGGTACAGCAAGTGATGAAGGCTTGGGATACCAAAGATCCGACCATGGCGGCATATTGTGCCGCTGTGCGCCGGCTGGAGGGACACTTTGATGGCCTTGAGCTTCATCACGTTCGCCGTGCTGATAATGAAGCTGCCGATTCTCTGGCCCGGATCGGCTCGGCCCGTCAAAAAGTGCCGCCGGGAGTCTTCCTTCAGCAACTTTTTCAGCCATCCATCAAGATAGAGTCGGCAACTGACTCAATCGAGGCCGACTCGCCCCACCCTGAGTTGGCCCACCCGGCACTCGAGGACGTCTTGGCGGTTATTCCTCTTTGGACCCAGCCGTTCCTTGCTTACCTTCTGCGCAAAGAATTGCCGGACGATCCGACTGAGGCCCGCCGCATTGTCTGCCGTGCCCGGTCCTACACTATTATCAATGGTGAGCTTTACAAGCGCAGCACAACTGGAGTATTCCAGCGCTGCATTTCACCGGAAGAAGGTCGTACATTGCTCGAGGAAATTCACTCGGGACTCTGCGGCCACCATGCTTCATCAAGGGCTTTGGTCGCTAAAGCTTTTCGACACGGATTCTTCTGGCTCACAGCGCACACTGATGCCGAAGACCTCGTTCGCACGTGCGAAGGGTGTCAAAGACATGCTCGCCAGTCGCACATGCCGGCTACTGCGCTCAAGACAATCCCCATCACGTGGCCCTTTGCCGTGTGGGGACTCGACATGGTGGGCCCGCTGAAGAAAGCCCGAGGAGGTTTCACTCATCTCCTTGTGGCAGTCGACAAGTTTACGAAGTGGATTGAGGCTAAGCCAATCATGAAGCTCGACGGACCGACTGCCGTCAATTTCATGAAGGGAGTGATTTTCCGATTCGGCATTCCTCACAGCATCATCACTGACAATGGCTCGAACTTCGCCGCTGAAGTTTTTCGCCAATTTTGTCGGGATCATAGAATCCGGATTGACTTTGCTTTCGTGGCTCATCCGCAGTCCAACGGCCAAGTCGAACGATCCAACGCGCTCATTCTTCAAGGCATCAAGCCCCGGTTATTAGTCCCGTTGCAGCGGGCTGCCGGCTCCTGGATTGACGAGCTCCCGTCTGTCCTGTGGAGTTTGTGGACGACTCCAAACCGGTCGACTGGTTACACGCCTTTCTTCATGGTTTACGGAGCTGAAGCCGTCCTGCCGAGTGACATCCTCCATGACTCCCCGCGGGTCGCAGCATACGTGGAGAAGGATGCCGAGTTGGCCCGGCAAGATGATCTTGATCTCCTCGAAGAAGCGCAGGAGCTTGCCCTTGCTCGCTCCGCTATTTACTAGCAGAATCTGCGCCGATATCACAGTCGGCAAGTCCGGGGCCGCGCCTTCAACAAAGGAGACCTGGTCCTTCGACTGATCCAAGACAAGGCGGGAATGCACAAGTTGTCCCCGCCTTGGGAGGGTCCCTTCATCATCAACCAGGTGCTGCACAACGGTGCGTACCGACTGGAGGACCCGGCAACCGGCGCGGTCACCGAACGAACCTGGAATATTGCACAGCTGCGTCCCTTCTATACTTAAACTTTGTACCATACATTGTTTTATTATTAATAAACATTTGTTTCCTTCGAGCGGCCCTCGGGAAGCACTTTGTTTTAAACCTTGTACATTTTTATGTATTCATTTCGGTTCCTTCGGGTCACACCCGGGGGCTCCACTTAAAACAACCAAAATCGAGTAGCTTAATTCCGGCCAATTCCCAGACGCTACTTTACCCCACTGGGTGAATCGTCACTCGGTGCAAGTTCTTTGGGTCTTCTAACTTTGTTTTTACACGACCATCCAAGTAAACATGTACGGCACCTTAGGCCCACTCTTCGTCCCCAACTACAGTCGCAACCCGGCTGTCCGGTTGGCAAGAGCAAAAGCCAAAGGTCGGCCTGCATGCGAAAAGATCCGGCTCGGCGGAAAAGACAAACTTAGACGAACTAAGGCCTTGTTTTTTCTTCGAGCGTCTAAGTAAACGTGTACGGTACCTAAGGCCGACTCTTCGTCCCCAACTACGGTCGCAATCCGGCTGTCCGGTTGGCAAGAGCAAACGCTGAAGGTCTGCCTACGCGCGAAAGGATTTGACTCGGTAGAAATAACATCGAACTTGGACGAATTAAAATACTTTGAGCAAATAAAATTGAAAAACAACTTCATTCATTACGAAAGTTTTTTACATTTAGTTCACTCGGCATTCCGAGAGATACTACATAATGTTTCCTCTATTCCTCTGGAGCCGTTTCTACGCGCTCCTCCAGGTCGGTGAAACCAACGATCCGGCTGGCGGCTGCACGGACTCGGGGGAGAAGCACCAGAGGATCCACCGAGTTCCCTTCCTCGTCGACGGGGGCACCAGCGGAGATGTTTTCGACATCCGCGTCGGGATGGTGTGCCAGCACCATCGCCAGCGCCATGCCGGCTCCCGAGCGGGCTGCCGACTCTTTCCACTCTTCGACTTCTGCCGGGCCCAGCGTGAGTCTGTCGGCGAGTGCGAAGACGCTGGAAGGAGGCTCTTCCCCGGGCCAAAGCTTGATGCAGAGGCTTTGAGCAGCCGACTTGAAGTTCTGCACCAAGCTCTTGACTTGGAGGAGTCGGTCCTCCAAAGTCACGACGCAGTCGGACATCATCTCTGGTGTCCAAAGCGCCTCGAGGACCGACTTCGCCGGGTCGGCCAGTGCGCGGAGTCGGAGCGCTGCGCGCCGAGTCTGCTCCTCCAACTCTGGGCAAGCATCTGGGTACGAATTATTGCTAAGGAGATAACCAAGGAAGAATGCAACAAAGAAGTAAAAGGACTCGGGGGCTTACCGAGTAGAGTCTCATTAGCCTTTTGGAGTTGGCCAAGGAGCTCTGCTTCGCGTTTCTCCCAGTCGGTGGTGGCGGCAGCATGTCGCTTATCCGACTCCTTTATCTTCTTGGCGAAGTCGTCGACGGATGCCTGCAGTTTTTTGTTCGCGACCTGCGACTGCTCGTATTGCTTCGCCAGCTTATTGTAGTCCGACTGAAGCTTCTCGGCGGCCTTCAGCTTATCGCGAACGTCGTGCATTTTGTCCGCATGCTCGGCGTCCTTAGCCTCGAGCATTTGAGACACCCGTTCAGCCGGGATGCTCGAGTTCACCTCTTTTTTAAGCTGGGCGTTCTCAGCTTCGAGGTCTGCCGACTCAACGACGTCAATCAAAGAAAACCTCAAAAGGAAAAAAGTTTGAAGACTCAGACACTTGCTTTTGAGGGCGGCAAGCTTCCCTTCGAGCTGCCGACTTCTTGCCTTCTCCGCCTCCAATGCCTTTTCCAACGAGGCATTCCTTTCTAGAAGGGCTGGGCCGTTTCCGCCCAGTTGGATGGCGGCCTGATGAGAAAAAAAAAGGTATGTTAGCAACCGAATTCATAAGTCTCCAACCGACTCGATCAGTCGGCTAGAGACTCAGGGGCTACACCCACTGGGTGCACTGAACGTGCCCCCAGTGTTAACAAAATGCAAAGGGCAAAAATAACTTACCCCGACTGAAGTCTCGAGGACTTCGGATAAGTCGGCCAAAGACTTGGCCGCGTCGGCGAAATGCCTTAGCTTCGAGCTAAGGTCAGCGACGCGGCTGGTGGCCTCCTCCGCGGCTGTCACGTCTCCCGTGCTGCAACTCGGCAGTAGCAGCGCGGGGATGAGGCTTCGTGATGCAGCTGTCGCCATCTCCTCAGTCGTGGCAGTCGGAGCCAGGCCTTGGCCCCGCATGGGTCCCCGGGACGACTCGGGAACGGCTTGACCTCCGACTCCGCCCACTTGTTCGGAGGAGTCGGTGCCAGTCGCAGCTGCCGGCTCCCTTGTCACCTCAAGGACGGGAGGTGGCTGCGGCTGCGGGTTGACGGCCGGCTCTTCGGTTGGCCCGGCACCGAAGTCCGACTGTGGCTCGACGGATGCGGCAGGGAGAGGTACGGACCCGACAACCGCATCCGGCTCCGGCCCCTCGGTGGTTGCGACAGGCGGTGGCGTAGGAGCAGCCAGCTGTGGCGCGCTGGTTGTCGCAGCCGGAGGGACCCCCGCAGTCGGAGTTGCGGAAGCCGTGACGCCCATCACCGACTCCGTTGCCTCGACGGAGACAACCGGTGCTGGAGCAATAGGAGCCGGAGTCGTAGAAGCCGACTCCGGTGGAGGGATTGGTGTTGGAGCTGATGGGGCGCCGGATGAAGATCCTCCTTTGCTGGAGAGCTTCTTCTAGACCCTGTAGAGCGCAACCGACTCCAGTTTCTTCTCAATCCACTTCAACTTTGACATGAGGCGCAAGGATTCATACCTGGTGGTCGTGGGAATCGTCTTCTTTGGCTTCCCCGGGATTTTTAACACTGGCTTGGCGGCGGGAGCCAGAGCTTGTGCCAATCGGCTGGCTGAAGCGGCTTGAGCAGGAGCCGGAACCCGGGCGACGGAGCCGGAAGAGGTAGTTCGGGCCCGCTTAGTAGCCGACTCTGTCTGGGCAGTTTCCATTGCCGCTACCGCCGTCAACCCGGAGGTGTCGTCGTCGCGGCTCCGCTTGACGACTTGGGATCCAGATCCTTCTGACTCGGTATCCGAGTCGACCTGGATACCACTATTCGATGGGGCCGCCTCCTCCTCAACTTCGGCGTTATCCAGCGCGGCCGGATCCGACTCATGCTCGGGAAGAGGCGGCATGGAGTTGAGGTTGAGGTACTTCTGCAACATCAAAAGATGGTGTTGGCGGAAGCAAAACAAGTGATAAGAGTCCGACTCGGAATACAAGTCTTAACTTACAGTCGATGGAGGGTTGGCAGCCGAGTATGGGGTCACTTTGGGCGCCCGGACGATCCCAGTTCGTTCTTTGGTCAAGCTCTGGAAGATCTCCAAGAAATTCTCATCTGAAAGGTCTTCGGATGACACCCTCGTCGGGTCGTGATTGCCCGAGTATGCCCACATTGGATGCACCCGGGCCTGAAGAGGCTGGATGCGCCGACTCAGCCAAGTGCCAATGAGATCGGTACCCGTGAGCCCTTTATCCTGAAGTTTGGCGATCATCTTCAGGAGTCGTTCGACTTCGGGCATTTCCTCGTTGGAAGGCTTGGTGCCCCAGCGCTTCAGCCAGACGGGCGGACCCTCAACGTACTTGGGCAGACCTTCGTGGCCAGTCGGCGTGCGTTCATCCGGGCAGTAGAACCACCCGTCCTGCCACCTCCGGACAGTATCCGGAAATTGCATCTTGAAGTACTTGGCGCCGGATTTGACCTGGATGCCGGCTCCTCCGCAGATTGACAGTCGGTCGCCGGCTTTGACGGGTTGAGCCTTGACGGTGAAAATCTTCTTCCACAATCCCCAATGTGGCTGAGTCCCCAAATAGCATTCGCACAGCGTGATGAAGCACGCGATGTGCAGAATGCCATTCGGGCTCAGGTGATGGAGTTGGAGACCGTAAAAGAAGAGAAGGCCGCGTAAGAAGTCGTGCGGCGGCAGCTTCAAGCCCCGTTCCATGAACGGGTAGAGCAGCACGCGTTCGTGCTCATGCAGAGCGGGCTTCGCTTCCTTGTATGAAGCTCGCCAGTTGCTGATGATACGAGGCGGCAGCAGGCCGTTGCTGGCGAAGCCGAGGAGCACCTCGTCGGTGATGACCGAGGGGATCCAATCGCCTTTCTTCCACCCGTCGGCGTCGGCAGCGGAGGAGGAAGCGACGGCCTTCTTTCCCTTGTTGACGCGAGACATGGTTGGCGATGAGCAAAGAACGGCGGCGGCGAGCGGACTCTCTCTCTCGGGAGCAAATGCGCGATGGCGGAGCTCTGGAGGCAAAGAGTGCGAGCGCAAGGAAGAAGAAAGCGGATGGGGACCCGGCAGCCCGGAAATTCCTTTTTATAGGCCGGGGAGTCCAACCGCTGGCGATCGTGCGTCCGACGTGGCAGAAACCGATTTGACAACTGCCGTCCCGCGTGCACGAACCCGCGGGATTCGGGCGAGTTTTTCGCCACGACGCGGCACCCCAGGCGACGTGACTGGCGGTCATTACGTCAGCCTCACGTGACTGGCGGTCATTACGTCAGCCTCCGTTTCGCGCGCGTCGATCGCGTGATTCGGGCGCGGTCATGATGGGCTGCCGCCTCGGATATTGCACGAAATCAGAGCAGCGGCAGCAGATGCCTCGGGCACGCTTCACTCGCGACTCGAGGTGAAATCATTGCACCGCGGGCACTCTGTCCAACCGGCTGCGCGCATTAAATGCTGATGCGACATCAGTCAGGATAACCCCGCGACTCCAGTCGGTTGCGATTGGAGCCGATTCAGATCGAGTCGGATTTTGCCCAAGCATCGACTTGACAGTCGGCTTAACCCGTTGGGACACGTCACAGGTTATGTCGACTTCGTCAAGCAACTCCGAGGCGCACAAGCCGCCAAACTCGGAAGCAGATTGGCTCTGCGAAAGGGTGCTGATGATCGGCCCAACAGGGTTCGCAGGTCACTCGGCAACACCCAAGCTAAGGACGAACCCGGCATCCACAGCAGGGCAACGTAACCTCTGAATCGGAACCAAACGCCACAGCGGCTCAACTTGGCTCAATGATTCAGGGTTCAATGCCGGGTTCGAAGACTCGGTTTCGAAGTTGAAAGTCGAAAGGCGTCCCCCCTGCGGGCACAAGATGGCAACCGTCCACACAGGATAGGCCAGGCGTTATTTCGGTTTCACTCGGAATTCATGATACGCCTCTCGGAGGGCTGCAAGCCGGTTTCCTTAGCCGGAAAGCACGGGTATCACCGAGCTCTTAACACTTAGCAAAATTTAACCTTCTTTTTTCAGGAGTCCATCAAGGTCTCTCCACCAGCGACTCGGACAAGCACAGCCTGATCCTCAGTCGGTATGCGTGTCAAGACCTCGAAGCACTCGGGGGCTACTGACGGGGGGAAGCCCATCCGGGTAGGCCCAGCACCACGAGTCGGCCCAACAGGCTCGCGAAGCCTCATAAGGGCCCACTCGGATGAAGGCCCAAGAAAGGCCCGGGTGACTGCAACGGCCGGGTGTCATCGAGACAGGCGTTACAACTCATCAAAGGCATATGTTTCAACCGGCATGAAGACTGGCGTTACTCGGGCCGTTACTGGATGTAAATGTCGTCATTAAATTAAAACCGTTACTGTAGCTCAGCCGACTGCCGAGTCGGCTGATGTACGGGCCTATATAAGGCCAAGCCCCCATGCGGAGAGGGGGAGGGAGTATTCTAAATTCCATAGCATCTTCTTCAACCTCCTGTACACTCTCTTTTCATGCAAGATCATCAAATATATTCAGCAGGAGTAGGGTATTATCTCCATCCTTGGAGAGCCTGAACCTGGGTAAAATCTTGTGTGCACTGCCTAGATCTTCCTTTCACGCTACCCCGACAATCCTATTACAAATGGATATTGCCGCGAACACCCCGCGACAAGTAGCCCACCCTAAAGCTGGACGCCACTCGCATCCACCGTGACAAGAATGCCGCAAGACCGCACACCGGCTAGCGCACAGCCAACACATGGCCAAACCACCGCCTGTCGAACCCCCACATCACGCCCAACCAGCTAGATCTAGATTGGAAGAGGCACCATGGCACATTTTAGTCAGCGGTTCTAGACGGCCGCTTGTGTCGGCCACGGTAGCCCCTCCGCTCTGTTATACTAAGCCGTTGCCGCATCATCTGCCATGCGCACTCCACCAAAGCTGAACCGCACCTTGTCATCCAGCCAATCTCTCGGGACCGACGTCTTGCCACCACAAGCCACCACGCTGCTAATACTACACGTGCCTTGATCCAGAGCCTGCCGATGCCAGATCAGGAACGGGAACGTGGAGGGCAAGAGCCGGTGAATACATCACATAGGAGGAGGAAGAGAGGCCCTGTAGGCACCAGTGGACAGGTGACGGTTGCCACCTGATGAGAGGCGCAGATTGTCGGCAATGCACTTGGGTTTCACAATAGCTTGGCCTCATCGCCTTCCTCCTCTTTCGATTCGTGGTGGTTTAGTCTCCCGGTGGATCGCGGCGAGAGATTTCGCTCGGAGAGACCCAATGTCGTGGTTCTCACATATTTTCGAGGTGAGCTCTCTATGCGGAGGATGATTTTCGCTGGTTTTTGTGGGGGTTTATGCTGGATTTGATCTGAGGTAGGGTGGTTGCCGGCGTCGTAGTGCTGGGTTGTGCGCCGGTGATTTTTGTTTGGATTTTCCCTGCTTCTGTTTCCCCCTTGATGGTGCCACCGCCATTGGAGCCGACGCTTCACCTATAGCCAAATCACATGGCAGTCGAATCTTCATAGCGTCATTCTCACACTCGCACCAGAGCAGGCACTACCACACGCATGTGGTGGTAGCACGGGCGGCGTCCCGACTAGTTGAAGAACCTGAGGCGGAGTAGCAGCAGCGTGTCGCCATCGGGGAGCCTCTGCGGGCGGTGGTGGAGCACCGACAGGACTAGCTCCTCCGTCAGCTGGAGGGCCTCGAGCACTGCCATGTCCTCCGTAGCGAGTGGCTTGGTGGCGTGGGGCACGAGGAAGCAGTCGCAGAATGATGCCGCGATGTCGAACGGGGCGGCGGAGATGGAACCAGAGGATTCCACGGGCGGGGGAAGCAGCAGGAAGAGCGGTGGGAGCAGTGGCGGCGTCGTGCGGAGGTGGCCGGGGAGACACTGCGATGGATGCCAAGAAGGTGTTCGACAGAATGGCGAGGGGGTGGCAGTGACAGTGAAGCTTCGGAACTGGCACGGACCCGCCACCACATGTTTTGCTCTTCTACCGACGAATGATTTGAAACGAGATCCGCTTTCCAATATTTTTTGCGACTCGATTGATTGCTTCAGCTGCATGCAAGCGACGTATGTGTATGCTCCTCCAAGCCAGAGACGCAAATGCCATTGCACCGTAGGTGCGATATGTCTCCCCTACTCTAATCGATGGTGACAAGAGCCGTGCTACACTCGTGCGTCGTTATTAATTTACAAGAGCGAAATTATGATAGCTGACTGACAGCTTCATGTATGTTTGAGTGCGTCACATGTATGATTAGGAAACCTCATTTTGGTAGTCCCCGACTCATCTAAATCAACAGATTATTGCCAACGATGCTGCTACTTTGCTACTGCCAAGTTACTGGTATGCAAGATAAGAAGGCATTTCTGTATCCTAATCTTTTTTTTGTCCCAAGAGATAATTTCTCCTGGGTTTTGTTGAACCTGTTCTTCCTTTGTGCAGAATGTGCCATTCATTCCGATGATATGATAGGCAATGCCGTGCGAAAGAGCATCTAGGTCCCCAATTGGTTTTGATGGTTAATGGCAACTCAAACTGGAATCTAATATTTACAATGAGTGTAAGTAGGATGAATAGGTTCCAGGAAGAAGTCATCCAGCAAAGGATGACCACCCAAAAGTACAAAGGTAGTTTCCAGAACAAGGAGATAACTGCGCTAGGCAGCTGTGCCACAACTGTGAAGAAGCCAGTGCTGTGCAAGGAGATGCAAGCAAGGTGATGGTGGCTTGATGCGTCAAGGGCCGTGACTGCAGTTGGTGGAAGGTAAAGCCTAGGTTTGCTAGTTTTTTTGAGTCCTTAGGAAACACCCGTACTATCAAGAGGGATGAAGCAGCAATGATCTTTGGAAGTTCCTTGTGCTCAATGCTCAGAGTGTTGGACAGTAGCACTGTAACAACAGTTTTAGTCTAATGTAAAACTGGTTTGTGCTAGCACTGTGCAGTGTTAGCTGTCTAAAACCCTAGAGCCAAAGTCATCTGTGTGACACAGCTGTGTCACAGGTGATCTACTGCTCTATGACTCAGGTACATCTCTGTACCAGGGGAGAGCTTGTAAATGCTAAGGGACCTGCACTACAATAGTTTGTCTGCCGAGTCAGAAGACTGTACAGATGACACCAATTTTGTTGGTCATATGCAGAGAAATAGGAATGTGGTGAATATTCCATCTAACCCATCCTATGTTCTGCAAAAGGACATAAAAGGAAAAATAGTGGCTAAGTATGTGGGTCGCCAGCATCTGAAAAAGTGGTTACCTGCAATCTGGGTTCCAAAGGTCACAGTTGCCTGTGTCACTAGTATTTTACACAGCTGTGTACCCACCAGTGTCACCGGTAGCTTGCACAGTTCACTAACCCCTTTGTCTAAAGTTACAGGTGATAGTCAGCCGAAAAGGATTCATGTTATATCATCCATTGCCAAGGCTGTGACCACTAGAAACAAACTTTCTAACCCTATTACTGTCGTCTCTGCTTATAATAAAATTGCTGAGGGAACCAAACAAGTTTGGGTCCCTAAGTTTCATAACTAATCTTACAGGACGCTATCTCCAGTGGAACTGATTGGGTTGTGGACAATGGATGTACACAACATATGACTGGAGACAGGGAGGAGTTTATAGAGATCACCAATGAGAATCTGCCAAGCAAATATGTGATCTATGTAGACAACTCTAAGGGAAAGATAAATGACATTGGTAAAGTTGCCATATCTGAATATCATTCCCTATCTAATGTCATGCTTGTGGATCAGATAGGCTATAGTCTAATGTCTGTGTCATAGTTGTGTGACACAGGTATGAAAGTTACTTTCTATCCTGATGAGGCTATAGCCTCCAAACTATCTGATGATTCTCAAGTATTCAAAGGATGCAGGTCTGGAAAACTGTATTGTCAATTTCAATAAACAGTCTGCAGCAGCTCCATGGTGTCTCATGGCCAAGATCAGTGTTGGCTGGCTGTGGCACAGGCGGCTAGGACATGCAGAGATGAAACTTCTCAACAAACTGAGCAAACATGACTATGTCATAGGCTTAGAAAAGGTAAAGTTTCAGAAGGACAAGCCCTGCAGTGCATGTCAAGCCAGCAAACAAGTTGGAGCTGCCCATCATCCCAAGACCATCATGACCACCACCACTCCTTTTGAGCTCATACACATTGACCTTTTTAGTCCTACAACATATGAGAGCTTGGGAGGTAACAAGTATGGCTTTGTCATAATAGATAATTTTTCTCGCTATACTTGGGTGTTCTTTTTGAAGGAGAAGACACAGGTTTACAAGAAATTCAAGCATCTCATTGTTAGAGTTCAAAATGAGTGGAAGGTAAACCTGGTCAAGGTCAGGAGTGACAATGGGACTGAGTTCAAGAACTCCAAGGTGGAAGTATTTTTGGACAAGCATGGAATCAAGCATGAGTTCTCAAGTCCATATGCTCCACAACAGAATGGTGTAGTGGAAAGGAAGAACAGGACCTTGATAGAGATGGCAAGGACACTACTAGATGAGTACAAGACTTCACCAAGATTTTGGGCTGAAACTGTCAAAACTGCTTGCCACTCCATCAATAGGCTATATCTACATCTACTACTCAAGAAGACTCCTCACGAGCTGCTCACCAACTCCAAGCCAAATGTCTCATACTTCAGAGTATTTGGTTGTAAATGCTACATTATTAGAAAAGGCAAACGCCTCACTAAGTTTGAAGCTAAATCTGATGTTGGTATATTTCTTGGTTATTCCACTAACTCCCATGCCAATAGAGTTTATAACACCTCCACAAAGGTTGTTGAAGAATCTATAGATGTGGACTTTGATGAGTCTTATGGCTCCTAAGGAGAGCAAGTTGCTAATGATGTAGGGAGCAAGGACATTCAAAAGAAATCCACTGGTGAGATCAGAACCACCATCAAGGAGGAATCTGCCTCACCAAGTGATCAAGATCCACCCTCTCCATCATTGGGTGAAGGCACTGGAATGCAAGACATTGAGTTCGAGTATAACCCAGCCAATGATCAACTGGATGTAGAGGATCTGACTCAACCAGCTGTGTTGTAGGAAGAACTAGCTGTTTCACAGGCAACACTAATAGCTGTGACACAGGTGGCTGACCCCGAACCTCTTGTGATCAGTAGGCTACAGAAGGATCACCCTGTAGACCAAATCATCGGTGCCATTCATAAGGGAGTATCTACTCGTTCTCGAATTGCTAATTTCTGTGAACATTACTCGTTTGTCTCCAGTATTGAACCCAGGACCATAAATGAAGCTCTAAAGGATGTTGACTAGATCAATGCTATGCACGAAGAGCTAAATCAATTTGAAAGAAATGAAGTATGGTCCTTGGTGAATAGACCTGAAGACCATAATGTCATTGGAACCAAATGGGTCTTCGGGAACAAACAAGACACGAATGGACTGGTGGTAAGGAACAAAGCCAGACTTGTTGCTCAAGGCTTTACTCAAGTAGAAGGTCTAGACTTTGGAGAAACATTTACTCCAGTGGCAAGACTTGAAGCTATCAGGATCCTACTTACATATGTTGTTTATCATAATATCAAGCTTTACCAAATGGATGTGAATTCAGCCTTTCTAAATGGTAAACTTTCTGAACTAGTATATGTTGAACAGTCACCTGGCTTTGAAGATGCTAAGAAACCACATCATGTCTATAAACTGCACAAAGCACTTTATGGTTTAAAGCAGGCACCTAGAGCATGGTATGACACATTGAAAGAATTTTTGATCAAAAATGGATTTAAAATGGGATTAGTAGACACAACTCTATTCACTAAGAAAAATGGAAAGGATTTATTCATGTGCTAAATTTATGTCGATGACATAATATTTGGCCGTACTAACCGTTCCATGAGTGATGAGTTTAGCTAGATGATGACCAAGAGGTTTGAGATGTCTTTAGATGAAGAACTCAAGTACTTCCTAGGACTTCAGATCAAACAACTCAAGGAAGGAACTTTCATTTCACAAGAAAAGTTCACCAAGGACATCATCACCAAGTTTGGCATGAAGGATGCAAAGCCTATTCATACTCCCATGCAAACAAATGGTCATCTGGACTTGAACATTGAAGGTAACTCTGTTGATCAGAAAGAATTTAGATTCATGATAGGCTCTTTGCTATACTTGTGTGCATCTAGGCCAGATATCATGTTGAGTGTGTGCATGTGTCACTACTACAGAGCATGTCATCATTGACGAGCCAAAAACCCTCATCAGTGACGGGTTTCTGGCCCGTCAGCAACTAAAGGTCAGTAATGACTCGTATTATCAGTGACGGGTAATTTACCCATCAGCGATAAATGTCATCACGGATGGGTCAGAAAACAACCCGTCAGTAATAACACTCTCATCACTGACGGGTTGATACACCACCCGTCCGTGATGAGTATTGTTCGTAGGTGACGAAAGCATCATCACGGATGGGTGGAATACCGCCCCATCAGTGATAGAAGAACATCACTGACAGGTGCCTTTCTTACCCGTCCGTGATATTTCTTTTATCACTGACGGGTAGGGTATTGACCCATCAGTGATATTTCTTCAATCATTGACGGGTAGGGTATTGACCCGTCAGTGATATTTCTTCCATCACTGACGGTTTCTATGTAGACCGTCAGTGATAATGCTACCATCACTGACGGGTGCTATTTTCAACCGTCCTTGATGAACCTCATCATGGACAGGTAAAATACCGACCCGTCAGTGATAAACCATCACTCCCTTTTTACCCATCCTGTGGTGGAGATATCACGGACAGGTGGTAAAGGAACCCGTTAGCGCTGGTACGTACCAACCAGGCAGGGTTTTCCTACTTCCTGGCTAGCCTCAGGTCATTTTGCTAGCCATGCCCTCTGAAAAACAAAATAACCCCAGCTGCACAGCCTCTGTACAACCCCAACATGCATAGTACATATATCACAAGCTTATATGCAATGTAGAACAGGAATCAAAGAATTATTTGAATTTGACTTCTCAGTTTTGACAAGTCGATCCGTTCAAATATACAACACACTACTCTACATCGCACAATTGGCTAAACAATTTGTCACATCTCAAAAATGTTTGACATCTCAAATCTGACAAGTCTAAACTTCAGAAAAGAAAAATACAGAGAATCAGTTCGAGCAAATTCATGTAGATGGGTAGAATTCACCCGTGGGGTTTAATACAAAATTGTTGAAGAAATATATGAAGCGCACCAATATGCGTGTAAAGTCCTGGCTTGCATCAAATTTCTCTTCCGTGTTAATATGAAATTCCTGTGAAAAAATAATAACAATATTAATTTCATATGGAAACAAAGTAGCTATTAAATAGACAGTCGATGTAGATATTAGATCCATCAATACCTTATGTGTCACGGACCCGGAAAAAACATATGATTAGGGGAACGCGAAGTCGCCAAGGACCGAAGGACTCGCCAACCCGGTGGCACGGTACCTGCGCCGTACGCACCAAGGTAGAGCGATCCGACACCCGCCACGTGCGAGCCGGCCGGAAGTGACTACTCTTCCCAAAACCACATACGGTTCTGTAATCCGGTGAAGAGTCAGAGTCGTTCCCAAATCCTACCACGACAAACAAGGTCGGAGGAGCCCGGCAGTTCTACCCACACCCTAACCTAGCCCGGAGGCTAGTGGGTCGCTCGAAAGCCCGGTAGAACACGCCCACACCCTGCCTGGCCGGCACAGCATCTCAGCCAGCGGGTCACTCAACCGCTTCCTGCTCGACTTAGTAGAACAAGGTACAGCCTCTACTCGTCACGGCATACCCAAAACGCTTCATATCATACACGCATTGCGTAAGGGCAGCCTGGGATTAACAACTCGGATATCATAACAAAGCTCTACAAATACGGTATTAATATTAACTGCCCACGATGGGACAACACCTTACATAATCCAGACATAACTGAAAGCATATCCGAGTACGGAGAAATTAAACGACAGCGGAAACAAGTGGATGAGTCCCACAGCGGCTTAGCGACCGCTGAACAAAAGCTATAACTATCCCAACAATCGAACACAACCGAGGAAACGCAAGTTCAAGCATCATCGAAATAATCTTCCACCACCGGCTCACCTGCAAGCTCCAGGGGTAACCTGGGTGAGTACGAACGTACTCGCAAGACTTATCCGTGCTTGATTAAATGTCCTACTCATACTAGTACAACATTAATTAAACATGAATGCTTCTCAGAGTAACAATATACAACTTAAGAACATGACATTAATAAGGTGAAGTAGGACAACTAAGTACCAACTAACTCATAACACAACACATCACACCCATGTGTACCACCAAATCAAACCATCAACTCCAATTCCATCGGGGCATCCCGTGTATCCAATCCAATTCGATCCATTAAACATTATCCGATCCGATTAGGGCAGCCCCTAAGTAAAATCCAAACTGATCCAATCCATACATGAGTTAATAATTCCAATTTGATCCAATCCTCACATATTCATTTTAAATCTCTCGAACTACTACCGACAACTCAACCCCTGCCGGCATAGTGGGTGCATAACAGTTTGGAGGTAGCGAGCCTCACAAAGTGCATGGAGGCTTACCCCAGCTATCCTCAGTGTTGGTTCTCGCTAGCGTTCACGTGTGATAAGGGATGGTGACACGCTGAAGATAGGGTTGGTGTGACGACTAAAACTCTACTTACTCCCGCGTCGCCATCAAACTACGATGAACACCAACCGTACCCATTGTGCACGCCCTCGGCTCTCGCAACTCACTTAACCATTTAGTTGAAGAGCCATCCGATGTTCTCGACGTAAGACACATCCTACACATGCTAGTGTACGCAACTTGCGACAATTCACAGATAAACATTCATACACATAGCACATATAACAAGGGCATACACAAGAGTACGGAAGGTAAAGATGCAACAAGCTCTGCTTGCCTGATTCTGGTTGTTCCTGTTCTTGCGAGGGGTCGTAAGCCTGGTGGTCTTCCTCTTCAGGTTCTTTTATAAGCAATACGAAGAACCGGAAAAGAAACGATAAGGAAAATATTAAGATTCAGCATGTATGCATGATCTTTAGGTAGAATATGCATGTCATGGCGAGGCTTGGATGACTAGGGTTTCGTTACGACAAGGCATATACAACTAAGCAGTTGATGTTATCCTAATGCCTGGCGCATGCATGTATGTAATGTTAACCTTTATGTTGAGTTAGGGTTAGGTATTTACTACTAGAACACATGGTGTTAGGTTATCTCGTCGAAGCTAAGGGGAACACTAATTATGCATGCATGACAGGTTAAGGGGTCTCGATGAATTAGGGTTAATAGTATTGATGACAAGGCATGGCAATGTGCTGGTTAGGTTAGTATAACACCTGTAGTACAAGTCATGGGTTCAATGCAATTATGGTTATAATTGTCGAGTTAGGGTTTACGTGGTACGACGATAAAAGGCTAATCAACTCGAAGTCTATCGTGCATGTAGCCTTACTGGAGTTTCAGTGGTCCCATGTCGTAGGATATCTCGCGAGGATTCCAGAAATGTAAAGATCGTCGAAATCGGAGCTAGGGTGAAGATTCTAGGGTTAACGGACTCTCGGACGTAGCAAACTTCCACCCTAAATATCACCCTGTGCATGTAACCGAAATAAATTTTTGATTCAGCCATATTGTAGAGGATTTCATAAGCTTTCCAACCATATAAAGTTTGTCAAATTTGGATGAGTGGTTTAAAAGTTATGGCTGTTTGGATTTCAAACCAAAAATTACCCTAAACAGTTCAAAACCCTAAATGCTAGATCTACCCGAAGGCTACCCAACCCTAACCCGCAAACCCTACGCGTACCCAGCCTCAGCTCACATCAAAACCTCAACACATAAACTGCCCCAACTGACAGGTGGGGTCTCCGGGGCAGTGCTGACTGGGCAGGGACTCCCAGTCAGCAGCTGACCGGGCTCTCGGGGCAAATCAGAGGAGGCCACGTGGCTCTCCTCTGATCTCTCTCTCTCTCTCACGCGGGGTCGGCCGGAGGCGAGGTCCAGGCGGCGGGGGCTCGCCGGAGAGCTCACCGGAGCTTGCTCCGGGGCTCGGTTGGGCTCGGGGAAACGCCGGGGAGGATCAGTGGCTCACCCCGAGGAGGCTTCGGTTGCTTGGGAGGAAGGAGGAGGCCGGGAAGGGGGTCGGCGACGAGGACCGGCGGCGAGGGCTTCGGGTCGTCGGCGTCGGGGGCGTTCCGGGCTCGGAGCTGCAAGGAAAAGGGGATGGGGAGGTTAAGGGAGAGGAGTGGGTCCTCGGGAGCTAGAAGATGGGACGCGGGGGCCTCTGAAGCCGAGGCGAGAGCTCACCGGAGCTGTGGTCGGGGCTGGGGAAGAAGGCGGAGAAGACCGAGGCGACGAGGAGCTCCCAGGGGGCGGATCTATGAAATGGAGGAGCAGGGGGTTAGCCAGAGAGGAGAGGGAGCTCAGGGAGTGGTCGGAGGAGCTCGGGGAGCACCCTACCGACGGTAATTGCTCGTCGGAGCAGACGCCGGAGCTCGGGAAGGAGGCGGTGGTTGGAGGAACTCGGTGAGAAAGAAGGGGAATAGGGTTAGGGTTCTGGCACGAGAGGAGAGGGGGAAGGAGGCTGTCGGAGAGGCGGCTTTATAGGGCGGCGGGTCTGGTCGGAACGACAGGCGCCGCCCCGCTCGGCCTCTGGCCGGCGGCGACGTGGAGGGGACGGATCTGGCAGGCGGGCCCGAGCAGCGGCAGTAGAGGGGGAGGGGCTGACGTGCGGGGCCGCCCTGTCAGCGGGAGAGGGGAGGCGCGGGGCGCGCGCGGGAGAAAATGGGCTGGCCGACTGGGCCGGCCGAGTGGGCTGTCGGCCCGAGTAGCTAGGGTTTTGGTTTTTCTTTTTGTTTTTCTTTTATACAGATCCACTCCCCACGACATTTTATGTACAATTTCTCCTCCAATTAATTTGAAATTTTTACAGAAGCTTCATAATATTATTTGGGAGCTGCTGGGGGAGTTTGAATCAATTTGGGGAAGATTTGAATGGGTGTCCAGTTCAAATTGGAATTAGGGTTCGAATTAGGGTTTACACTGCGACTAGGATTTAAATTTTCCCAAAAATTCATGAAAATTGACAAGGGGCTAGGGTTTTCACTTTCCAAGCTATTTGTGAAGTTTGGGGAGGTTTGGACTCATTAAGGTTGTTCTATCGACGAACCCTAATTTTGGCACCGTTAGGGTTTTAGGGTTAGGGACGGAGATTCTTTGAAGGGTTCGATGATTTCCACCACCCTTAACGACGATTTTGTTACTTCGAATACTTCAAATAAATTGATTGGTGTTTGTATGAATTTCCACCGAGGATGAGATATTAACATATTCTATAAATTACAGTTATACCCTTTTCGAGTTTAAATGAGGTAGTGCGGGGTGATGCCATGTATGCATGAATGCTTAATCGTTAAGTTTGGGGATTACAAAACCTACCCCCCTTAAAAAGATCTCGACCCGAGATCGCTAACGGTCGACAAACAAGGTTGGGAATTCGCTCTTGAGCCATTCTTCACGCTCCCAGGTGGCTTCATCTTCAGTGTGGTTGCTCCACTGGACCTTGAAGAATTTGATAGTGCGACTTCGAGTCTTGCGTTCCATCTCATCAAGGATGCACACCGGATGTTCTCGGTAAGAGAGGTCTTCATGCAGCACTTCGATTTCAGGATTAGTCTTCCTCTCAGGAACTCGATGGCAAGCTTTCAACTGGGATACATGGAAGACATCGTGCATCCGAGATAGCTCCGGAGGTAATTCCAACTGGTATGCCACGGTTCCTCTTTTGGCTAGGATGCGATAAGGTCCAATGTAACGAGGAGCTAGCTTTCCTTTCATTGCAAAGCGGCGGACACCTTTGAATGGGGTGACCTTGAGATACACACTGTCTCCAACTTGAAAGGTAACTTCTCGTCGCTGAAGATCGGCATAGCTTTTCTGCCTGGATTGAGCTTCACGAAGACGTTCACGGATGAGTTGGACTAAGTCTTCTGCTTCTTCGATTGGGTTAGGCCCAAAGAATTGCCTCTCTCCGGTCTCGGACCAATTCAATGGAGTCCTACACTTCCTTCCGTAAAGTACTTCAAAGGGTGCCATACCGAGACTGGATTGATAACTATTGTTATAAGCAAACTCTGCATATGGCAAGCAATCTTCCCAATTGGAACCCAGCGTGAGCGCACACGATCTTAACATGTCTTCAAGGATCTGATTTGTCCGTTCAACTTGACCACTGGTTTGAGGATGAAAAGCAGTACTGAAGGATAGGGAAGTTCCCATAGACTCGTGTAAGCACTTCCAAAATCTGCTGGTGAATTGAGTGCCTCGATCTGAAATGATTCTCTTGGGAACGCCATGGAGACACACGATTCGAGAGATGTACAATCTTGCTAGCTGACTTACCTTGTGGGTTGTCTTCACAGGGATGAAGTGAGCGACCTTGGATAGACGGTCTACGATTACCCATATTGCATCGTTGCCCTTCGGGGATCTCGGCAGACCTACTACAAAATCCATACCAATCTCTTCCCATTTCCACTCGGGAATAGGGAGTGGCTGAAGTAGGCCTGCTGGTCTCTGGTGTTCGGCCTTCACACGGCGACAGACATCACACTCAGCAACATATTGGGCAATCTCCCGCTTCATTCGGGTCCACCAGAATTGGCGACGTAGATCTTGGTACATCTTGGTACTGCCTGGATGGATGGCTAATGGGGAGTTGTGTGCTTCATGAAGGATTAGGTCCTTCAGTTGCTTATCCTTGGGTACCACAAGTCGTTTTCCAAACCATAATACTCCATCCTTATCTTCCGTGAAACAGGTTGCGGTACCCGCCTTCATCTTTTCCCTGATCTTCTGCATTCCGGCATTCTGAGCTTGAGCCGCCCTAATCTGATCTTCTAAGGATGGCTTCACCTCAAGAGTGGCGAGGGTTCCTTGTTCAACCATTTCCAGGTTCAGCCGCTGGAACTCTTCGTGGAGAGGTGGTTGTTGTTCCTTGACCATGGTGCTGTTGCAGTAAGCTTTCCGACTAAGGGCATCGGCAACAACGTTAGCTTTGCCAGGGGTATAATTCAAACCCAGATCATAATCCTTAATGAGTTCGAGCCATCTTCTTTGGCGAAGGTTTAGATCTGGTTGGGTGAATAGGTACTTCAAGCTCTTATGATCTGAATAAACTTCGCAACGATTACCGATAAGGTAATGTCGCCATATCTTGAGAGCGTGAACCACGGCTGCCAACTCTAGGTCATGAGTGGGGTAATTAGCTTCGTGGGGCCTCAACTGGCGCGAGGCGTAAGCCACCACGCGGCCTTCTTGCATGAGAACACAGCCCAATCCATTTCGGGAAGCATCGCAGTAAACCTCGAAATCCTTATTAACGTCTGGGAGAACAAGCACTGGGGCTGAGGTCAACCTTTCCTTAAGTTCTTGAAAACTCTTTTCACACTTGTCAGACCATATAAACTTGGTTTCTTTCTTCAGCAATTCTGTCATCGGCTTGGCTATGGAAGAGAATCCCTCAATGAACCGACGGTAGTATCCCGCTAGTCCAAGGAAGCTTCGGATTTGGGTAACCGATTTGGGTTGTTTCCACTCTTGTACCGCTTGCACTTTGCTTGGGTCTACCGCGACACCTGCGGCTGAGATCACATGGCCCAAGAACTCCACTTGGTGTTTCCAAAACTCGCACTTGGAGAACTTGGCATACAGACGATGCTCACGAAGCTTGTCGAGCACCCTTCTCAGATGGTCTTCATGTTCTGATTCAGACTTGGAATAGATGAGGATGTCGTCGATAAAGACGACAACAAACTGATCCAGATACTCCATGAAGACTGCGTTCATGAGTTGTGTGAAAGTGGAAGGGGCATTGGTTAGACCGAAGGACATGACTGTGTACTCATATAATCCGTATCGGGTAGTGAAGGCTGTCTTGGGAATGTCTTCGGATCTAATCTTTATCTGGTGGTAACCCAATCTGAGGTCGATTTTGGAGAAGACACAGGCTCCGGTCAACTGATCGAATAGATCATCAATCCTAGGAAGAGGGCATTTGTTCTTTACCGTAAGTTCATTCAGTGGACGATAGTCCACGACCATCCTTAAGCTTGAATCTTTCTTTTTCACGAACATGGCTGGACAACCCCACGGCGATGAACTAGGTCGGATAAAACCCTTTTCCTCAAGCTCCTGGAGCTGCTTCTTCATTTCCAATAATTCCTTCGGGGATATCCGGTAAGGTCGCCTTGACACCGGAGCAGTTCCAGGTGGAAGTTCGATAACGAACTCCACGGCACGGTCAGGGGGCATACCCGGCAACTCTTCGGGGAATACATCTGGGTATTCACACACTACTGAGACAAGCTCGATGCCTTGGTCCTGGTCACTATTCAGAGCGAAAAGGCACCCGGATGGGGACGAGGATACAAATCTCACTTCTTTGCCGGAGTCCGCGGTAAGGGATACTGATCTTTCGGCACAATCTATCTTGGCTTGGTGTTGGGCCAACCAGTTCATACCCAGAATAACATCTAGCCCTGCGGACCCCAAAACTACCATGTTTGCCAAAAACGTTTCTCCGCCAATTTCTACTTTAACACCCTCACAAACCAGCTCGGTTTTCATCTCCGAGCCGGGGGTGGCAATAATAAGAGGAGAATGCAGTACTGATGAAGGAATATGGTTGTCATGTGCAAACTTGCTTGATATGAATGAATGGGATGCTCCAGAATCAAAAAGAACTGTAGCAGGAGTTGAGTTCACCGAGAGCGTACCCAGCACCACTTCGGGTGCGTCCTGTGCTTCCTCCGCCGTGACGTGGTTGACTCGGCCACGGCCGGGGGCTTGAGATTTGGTTGGAGCTGATCCTTTAGCTTGCTGACCTCCTCTTGGCTGCCCTTGCTGCAGGTTGGGGGCATAGGTGTTTCCTGTGCGTGGAAGACTGCAGCGGTTGGCAAAATGTCCCAGGTTTCCGCAGTTGTAGCATCGCACCTTGCTTAGGTCAGGCATGGGTCGCTGCTGTCCTCCTTGAGGGTGAGGTTGAGCTGCTGGCTGTTGAGGGCGCGGCGGATATCCCTGAGGCCTGTGTGGATACTGTGCTGTAGGGCGGGGTGGCGGCTGCTGCCATACCCGCGGCCTTTGGGAGCTGCTAGCAACAGACCGCTGCGCCTCTCTCTCTCGCTTACGGTCCTGCTGAAGGACAGACTCCTTCGCTTCAATCTCGATGGCCTTATCTACCAAATGCTGGAAATCCTGCACATCGGCGATAGCTAGCTTGGCCTGCAATTCATTGTTCAGCTTGCGCTTGAATTTCTCCACCCTGTCCTCATCGGTGGAGACTTCTCGCGGCACATAACGGGATAGGTGGTTGAATTCGTGGAGGAACTCTAACACTGACTTTCTGCCCTGTCGGAGATTGTAGAACTCTTCCTTCTTTAAATTCATGACGCCCTTGGGGATATGGGAAGCACGAAAGCCGGTTCGGAACTCGGCCCACGTGACTACATGACCAGGAGCTTGGATGGCCAAGAAGTTCTGCCACCAGTTTGCTGCAGCGCCTTCCAGGTAGTGGGTGGCGAAGTTAACCTTATCTGCTTCGGCGCACTGAGCCAGTTGGAGTTTTCTTTCAATCGTGCAGATCCAGTCATCCGCGTCCATAGGGTCGTCGGATCGATTGAAGGTGGGCGGCTGCGTTCGCTGGAACTCCGCTAGGCCACCTCGAGCCTGGCCACCACCGGCGCCTTGATTACGCGCCAGTTGTTCGAGGATTCTATTCTGGGTCATCAGCAGATCTGCAATGCTTGGCTGCTGGGGAGGGGGTGGCACCTCTTCTTCCTCACGGTCACGGCGTCCACGTGCAGCTCCACGGGTTCCGGTAGCCATGCTGCTGAAATCAGAAGACACCGGATGAGATGAAGGAAGCTAGAAAGTTGGAAACTCAAGGGTCTATCCGTAAGGGTATAACAAGGCATCCAAGAACATGGCACATAACTGCGGACATACTTCCTCAAGACAAGGGCACCAACAAGGGCAAGGAAAGTTAGGGTTAACACTCGAATTCATTAATATAACCGCCGGAGTTCATGCATGGGGCTGCGATTTAAATCACCCTTATGGTGAAATAAACGTATACAAAATACCAAAATTGCAGCCACAAGTACCCAATTACATGTCTCTTAAAAGATAACTTAGACCTAGGGTTTGGTTCAGTTTACAATCCATAAGAAGGCCTTTAACAACTTGCCACTCGAATCCAGTCGGCACTACGACGACTAACTTCTACGACTGGTACTTCGAATCCTACCCTTCAACCCCTCAGCCTACTCTTCGTCAGTTGGCGGGTTGCTGGTGGTGTACCAAACACGCTCCTCAGGGTCCTCTTCCTCTTCTTCTCTTGCAGCAGCTTCATTGGTGGGAACTGAAGCGGCTGGTGTGGAGGTATCTTCTTGTGAGGGCCTTGGAGTGAAGAGCCGAAGGTACTGTCGGGAGGTCATCCTTTTACGTGGCTTGACTCCAGAACTCTGAGGTTGAGTTGCTTCACCAGGTGGAATTGGGGTCGGCTCTTGTACTGGAACAAAGGGGCTCTCGCCGCAAGACTCATCTTCATTTGCTACATGATACCTTCGACGCAACTCATAGCGAAGCTTGCGGTTAACTCTTGTTAGTCGTTCCACCTCTTGAGTAGCATTTCCGTAGTCCCGATACAACCTATCGTGCATTACTTCTGCAGAGACAATGTGGTTGGCCGTCTCCATCTCAGTCTCATCCTCTTCTTCGTCGTCACTTGGTGCTGGTACCGAAATGCTGGCGCCTCCATCGGTAACCTGGGGAATAAGACGGAAGGGGGAAAATAGGAAGATCTCATCGAAGTGATGTCGTAGGTGGAGAACTGCTTTTCTTGAGGCTTCCAGTCGGGCATCCGCATCACTTGGTCTGGGTGCTGTAAAGGTCTGATCCAGATCCGAAACTCTCACTGTGACCCATCCCATCCAAAAATGAGTCTTCCCGTGAACTTTGTAGGTCTTGGCATGGAAGGCAGGGAGGTCCTCCTGGGGCACGCCAAGGTATTCCATCATTCTCCATAACAGGGTAGCCCATCCTCCTAGTTGATGTGGGTCGGTCACAATGTTATACACCATCCTATACAAGTTTAGAGTTAGAGAGGATAAAGTTAGCCACACAAAGAAAACAAATGCAATAGAGGAGAATTTCAGAACTAAGAGCGATGAGGGTAAGGAATAAAAGCAATCTACTTATTAATTTTCAACATAGGGTTTACTTTTTAAATAGTTTTGCTGGCCCGTCGACGAGGCGCAGCGGAAGCTCCTATCTAACGACCACCTGCAATTGGCTTCCTACGGTCAGCTCGGCTCTGATACCAAGCTGTCACGGACCCGGAAAAACATATGATTAGGGGAACGCGAAGTCGCCAAGGACCGAAGGACTCGCCAACCCGGTGGCACGGTACCTGCGCCGTACGCACCAAGGTAGAGCGATCCGACACCCGCCACGTGCGAGCCGGCCGGAAGCGACTACTCTTCCCAAAACCACATACGGTTCCGTAATCCGGTGAAGAGTCAGAGTCGTTCCCAAATCCTACCACGACAAACAAGGTCGGAGGAGCCCGGCAGTTCTACCCACACCCTAACCTAGCCCGGAGGCTAGTGGGTCGCTCGAAAGCCCGGTAGAACACGCCCACACCCTGCCTGGCCGGCACAGCATCTCAGCCAGCGGGTCACTCAACCGCTTCCTGCTCGACTTAGTAGAACAAGGTACAGCCTCTACTCGTCACGGCATACCCAAAACGCTTCATATCATACACGCATTGCGTAAGGGCAGCCTGGGATTAACAACTCGGATATCATAACAAAGCTCTACAAATACGGTATTAATATTAACTGCCCACGATGGGACAACACCTTACATAATCCAGACATAACTGAAAGCATATCCGAGTACGGAGAAATTAAACGACAGCGGAAACAAGTGGATGAGTCCCACAGCGGCTTAGCGACCGCTGAACAAAAGCTATAACTATCCCAACAATCGAACACAACCGAGGAAACGCAAGTTCAAGCATCATCGAAATAATCTTCCACCACCGGCTCACCTGCAAGCTCCAGGGGTAACCTGGGTGAGTACGAACGTACTCGCAAGACTTATCCGTGCTTGATTAAATGTCCTACTCATACTAGTACAACATTAATTAAACATGAATGCTTCTCAGAGTAACAATATACAACTTAAGAACATGACATTAATAAGGTGAAGTAGGACAACTAAGTACCAACTAACTCATAACACAACACATCACACCCATGTGTACCACCAAATCAAACCATCAACTCCAATTCCATCGGGGCATCCCGTGTATCCAATCCAATTCGATCCATTAAACATTATCCGATCCGATTAGGGCAGCCCCTAAGTAAAATCCAAACTGATCCAATCCATACATGAGTTAATAATTCCAATTTGATCCAATCCTCACATATTCATTTTAAATCTCTCGAACTACTACCGACAACTCAACCCCTGCCGGCATAGTGGGTGCATAACAGTTTGGAGGTAGCGAGCCTCACAAAGTGCATGGAGGCTTACCCCAGCTATCCTCAGTGTTGGTTCTCGCTAGCGTTCACGTGTGATAAGGGATGGTGACACGCTGAAGATAGGGTTGGTGTGACGACTAAAACTCTACTTACTCCCGCGTCGCCATCAAACTACGATGAACACCAACCGTACCCATTGTGCACGCCCTCGGCTCTCGCAACTCACTTAACCATTTAGTTGAAGAGCCATCCGATGTTCTCGACGTAAGACACATCCTACACATGCTAGTGTACGCAACTTGCGACAATTCACAGATAAACATTCATACACATAGCACATATAACAAGGGCATACACAAGAGTACGGAAGGTAAAGATGCAACAAGCTCTGCTTGCCTGATTCTGGTTGTTCCTGTTCTTGCGAGGGGTCGTAAGCCTGGTGGTCTTCCTCTTCAGGTTCTTTTATAAGCAATACGAAGAACCGGAAAAGAAACGATAAGGAAAATATTAAGATTCAGCATGTATGCATGATCTTTAGGTAGAATATGCATGTCATGGCGAGGCTTGGATGACTAGGGTTTCGTTACGACAAGGTATATACAACTAAGCAGTTGATGTTATCCTAATGCCTGGCGCATGCATGTATGTAATGTTAACCTTTATGTTGAGTTAGGGTTAGGTATTTACTACTAGAACACATGGTGTTAGGTTATCTCGTCGAAGCTAAGGGGAACACTAATTATGCATGCATGACAGGTTAAGGGGTCTCGATGAATTAGGGTTAATAGTATTGATGACAAGGCATGGCAATGTGCTGGTTAGGTTAGTATAACACCTGTAGTACAAGTCATGGGTTCAATGCAATTATGGTTATAATTGTCGAGTTAGGGTTTACGTGGTACGACGATAAAAGGCTAATCAACTCGAAGTCTATCGTGCATGTAGCCTTACTGGAGTTTCAGTGGTCCCATGTCGTAGGATATCTCGCGAGGATTCCAGAAATGTAAAGATCGTCGAAATCGGAGCTAGGGTGAAGATTCTAGGGTTAACGGACTCTCGGACGTAGCAAACTTCCACCCTAAATATCACCCTGTGCATGTAACCGAAATAAATTTTTGATTCAGCCATATTGTAGAGGATTTCATAAGCTTTCCAACCATATAAAGTTTGTCAAATTTGGATGAGTGGTTTAAAAGTTATGGCTGTTTGGATTTCAAACCAAAAATTACCCTAAACAGTTCAAAACCCTAAATGCTAGATCTACCCGAAGGCTACCCAACCCTAACCCGCAAACCCTACGCGTACCCAGCCTCAGCTCACATCAAAACCTCAACACATAAACTGCCCCAACTGACAGGTGGGGTCTCCGGGGCAGTGCTGACTGGGCAGGGACTCCCAGTCAGCAGCTGACCGGGCTCTCGGGGCAAATCAGAGGAGGCCACGTGGCTCTCCTCTGATCTCTCTCTCTCTCTCACGCGGGGTCGGCCGGAGGCGAGGTCCAGGCGGCGGGGGCTCGCCGGAGAGCTCACCGGAGCTTGCTCCGGGGCTCGGTTGGGCTCGGGGAAACGCCGGGGAGGATCAGTGGCTCACCCCGAGGAGGCTTCGGTTGCTTGGGAGGAAGGAGGAGGCCGGGAAGGGGGTCGGCGACGAGGACCGGCGGCGAGGGCTTCGGGTCGTCGGCGTCGGGGGCGTTCCGGGCTCGGAGCTGCAAGGAAAAGGGGATGGGGAGGTTAAGGGAGAGGAGTGGGTCCTCGGGAGCTAGAAGATGGGACGCGGGGGCCTCTGAAGCCGAGGCGAGAGCTCACCGGAGCTGTGGTCGGGGCTGGGGAAGAAGGCGGAGAAGACCGAGGCGACGAGGAGCTCCCAGGGGGCGGATCTATGAAATGGAGGAGCAGGGGGTTAGCCAGAGAGGAGAGGGAGCTCAGGGAGTGGTCGGAGGAGCTCGGGGAGCACCCTACCGACGGTAATTGCTCGTCGGAGCAGACGCCGGAGCTCGGGAAGGAGGCGGTGGTTGGAGGAACTCGGTGAGAAAGAAGGGGAATAGGGTTAGGGTTCTGGCACGAGAGGAGAGGGGGAAGGAGGCTGTCGGAGAGGCGGCTTTATAGGGCGGCGGGTCTGGTCGGAACGACAGGCGCCGCCCCGCTCGGCCTCTGGCCGGCGGCGACGTGGAGGGGACGGATCTGGCAGGCGGGCCCGAGCAGCGGCAGTAGAGGGGGAGGGGCTGACGTGCGGGGCCGCCCTGTCAGCGGGAGAGGGGAGGCGCGGGGCGCGCGCGGGAGAAAATGGGCTGGCCGACTGGGCCGGCCGAGTGGGCTGTCGGCCCGAGTAGCTAGGGTTTTGGTTTTTCTTTTTGTTTTTCTTTTATACAGATCCACTCCCCACGACATTTTATGTACAATTTCTCCTCCAATTAATTTGAAATTTTTACAGAAGCTTCATAATATTATTTGGGAGCTGCTGGGGGAGTTTGAATCAATTTGGGGAAGATTTGAATGGGTGTCCAGTTCAAATTGGAATTAGGGTTCGAATTAGGGTTTACACTGCGACTAGGATTTAAATTTTCCCAAAAATTCATGAAAATTGACAAGGGGCTAGGGTTTTCACTTTCCAAGCTATTTGTGAAGTTTGGGGAGGTTTGGACTCATTAAGGTTGTTCTATCGACGAACCCTAATTTTGGCACCGTTAGGGTTTTAGGGTTAGGGACGGAGATTCTTTGAAGGGTTCGATGATTTCCACCACCCTTAACGACGATTTTGTTACTTCGAATACTTCAAATAAATTGATTGGTGTTTGTATGAATTTCCACCGAGGATGAGATATTAACATATTCTATAAATTACAGTTATACCCTTTTCGAGTTTAAATGAGGTAGTGCGGGGTGATGCCATGTATGCATGAATGCTTAATCGTTAAGTTTGGGGATTACATTATGTACTCTACATTCACTCCACACTAGGGCAATCGCCTCCATGTGCGTGCAAACGTGGAACCCACATGTGTTTGTTGCTTCTTGTTGTTGTTTGCACGGGAAATCAAATTTATGGCTGAGCTTTTTTGCTCCCTTTACCTTATAATTAACCTCTCCCGATGCCTTATAGATCACGAAGGCATCATCGATGCACTTTCGTATCATCGAGAAGTCACGTTTCGTTCTCATCATGTAATCAAAGTAAAAGACCTTGTTCCATGCTGCAATGATAACCACAAGTACCCAGTGGTCGCTGCATACACGACATCATGGTCAAAAGTGAGACGTAAACACCTAGCTAAGTGCATAAATTATTGATTTAGACAGTACTAAAGAACTTACGGTGGGTTGTAGGCAAACATTATGTAATCCTTGGTCTTTTGGGCCAGCCATTGTTTCGCAAGGAACTGCATGGCCATCTCTGCATTCTTGTTGATCACCCTCCAGTTGAATAGGTACGGATCGATCAATCCAACGTTTGCACTCAAGCGCCTGATCTCTTGGACCATGTGGAGCGTCCATACCCTCATGATGTTAGTGTCGAGTTTGTCAAAGGTATAGAAATTGAACAGGTCTTCATAGTTGACGTCAAACGTACCAGTCCCAACTTCGTGAAGAAATTGTACTCGGGTGGCACTCTAACCGTGATGTACTACTCAGCACCAGGCTTCGTGGATTCTTGCATGTAGTGACTATGCAGAAGTCTGATATGCTGGGCCATATTATTCAGTTGAGGCTCCAGGAGGAGTGGCTCACCCCGGGCTAGAGGTGCAGGAGGATAGTACTTTTTTGATGAATACGATAAAGCCTTACTGGCGCTATCAGTCTTCTGTTTCTTGCCACCTTGGCCTCGTCGTCCTCGGGTTTTCCTCAGAGGCTTGACCGGACTCGGATCGCTACGCCATGATATGAGTGGTTCGGTTTCCTTTGGCATAACATCCTCCAGTGCAGCTGATTGGGTTTCGTTGGACGTAACACCTTCTGGTGTAGATGGTTGGGTACACTTAGGCGCAACAGCCTCCAATGCAGCCATCAAGACCTCCTTCGATAGTGGCTCCTTGTACCGGGTCACGGTTCCTCCGTCACTACCGCCTGGAGCTCATTGTGCTCCGTGATGGCCACCGCCTCATCCATCACCGCCGTCGGGCCTCCTCCACTGGGCAGGGGTCCTGTTTATTCTTGGAGCGTCATTTCCTTTTTTGTGGTTTGACGGGCTCGTCCATCAATACCGCTGGGGCCTCCTCCTCTGTGCAAGTGTGCACGGTGTCCCCCTCGCCCATTGAGAATGACAGCAACTTAACCGTTCCACTCAAGTCCAACGGCGAATGGCACGATGGAGTACGGTTGGCCGAAGATAGATGACGAGAGTCGGAGTGTTTGCGTCGAGAATTATCCCCATTTTCGGCCACATGATGAAACAATTGACGCACTGACCTATTGTTGTCACATCATCTTCGAGGGGCACGGGGACTCGTACGGCACTGTACGCGGGCACTACAGAGTCCACCTGTACCTTCGCCATCGTAGATGGTATTTCAACGTTGTGCAAACGTTGCCCCAAAGTTGGTTGATATGCTAGCCCTTGTGCCACCGTCAAGGGCACACCACCAGGTAACATCATCACCAGGTCGCACCTTGCTGGCGCCTGCAGGACAATTATGGTTCAGTTACAGGTCCACAAAACTCGTTGTGAAGCATTCGTGCAACTAAAAACCTTATAGTGATGTTGTCGATACGAAGCGCATCAGCTCTCCCTTCGGAAGTAGCATTTGTGGAGGCGCAGCTACTCCATCCGTACGTGGCGCTAGGCTCAGCACGGTTCGAAGGCAAGGGTGGCAGCTGCCCGCCGAACAAGGAGGCCACCTCCCTGCGTGCCTCCTCTCTCGCCTTCGAAGCATGTCTTCGACCATGTTGTCTTGTACCTTCCTCGTTATCTCTTCAATAAGCGTTTCCTTCCTGCTTCTCTTCCTTTGCCTGGCCTCCTCTTGGGTTTGGGAGAAAGCTACACTTCATGTAGCGGCAACCCCGAGGCCTCGCACGCGACCAGATTTCTCAGGGTTCCCTAGAGCTTTCGCGAGAAGGTCTAGCCACCTCTCGGTCCCGATGGACTCTGCGGATGATTCCTGCTGGCTCAACTCCCTCTGCAATAGAAGCAGTGCGAGATATACTATTGAGCGATTTGTTATACTAATGAAATCGACATAGTGGGTTAAGTTCGTACCAGACGATTTGACACGTCCTCAACTTTGGGGGTCGAGAAGGAAACTGCCCCCGTAGTCAGGTCGGTCTTCATGCGGCCCCTGATCCATGCACGTCCGCGACCCTCGATGTCATCGAAAGGAACTGGTTTTTCCAGCCTCTCATAGTGCGGCATCCTCTTTCCCCCAGTCCACCATCTTCCTAACGTAGCCACGACTACCCAGGCGGTGGGGGTGTTTATTCTTCGAGCGGAGTTCTTTGCTCTTCAAACTCTTTGCCTTGAACTCTTCCGTAGACTTCATTTGAACGAACTCTTCCCAAACCTCCTCCGTTATTTGGTGATATCTCTGTAACGGCGAGCGGTTTTTCTGCACATATTCTTTGTTCAGCGTGCTCCTGAAGTTCCGGAGGGACTTAGCCATCGTCACCTTCGCCGCCCGTTCTACTTTCTCCCTGTTGCCTTCGGGGATCTCGAACTTGCTCCATAGCTCCTGCATGATTCGTCCAATCTGGGCCTTGGGCACTTCAGTCCAATCTTGTGTTGTGATACGTATATGTTGACGTGCGAGGTAACCGCACGCGCTGTTGAACTTAGATGCCGTCTTCTAGGGTTGGGAAGGGTACCCTGTTATCTGGTCTACCTCCGTGATGACCTGCCTTTGCGTAGGCATCTTATTACCGGTTCTCAGTTTCCTAACTCTTTTCATTGCCGCCGGGGGGCTCCGACGAACCACTACTTTCATCGCCCGTCATCGATCTTTGTTGCAAAAAAAACAACCCACTAATTACTTTGATCTTTTATATATTATTCATATATATTGAATATGTGATCTTTTCGAAAATTAAAACTTGAGTGTCCTAACCCTACCATATATGATAAGAGGCTATATAAAGAATTTGGAAAAATTGTGCTTGCAGCCCTATTACATGATTGTGCTAAGTAAACTAATGTATGAGTGAACTATGAACTGTTGAGCAAACTACTACTCCTCATAGTACGTCCCAGGTTAACGAGAAAGCTATGATTGCAGCCAACAAAAATAAGCAAACCGCTAACCCTAGTGTGAGTATTTCTGCACACAACACAACAAGCTACAGGGGTACCTGTGCGGAGGAGAACCAGCATCATGAAAAGCATATGGAATAGACTCATGCCCTAGCAAATTAACAACACACAAACCCGTAGATTTCCATGTGGTTATAGGAGTACCTGTGGGGAGGAGAACCCGCGGCGAAGGTTGTTAGGAGGAGTGAAGCATCCACGGCGGTGGCGGTTGTTGGGACGAGAGCAGCGTCCACAGCGGCGGCGGTTGTTGGGACGAGAGCAGCATCCACGGCGGTGGCGGGGGTTGGGACGAGAGCAGCGTCCACGGCGGCGGCAGTTGTTGGGACGAGAGGAGCATCCACGGTGGCGGGAGCAGTCGGGGAGGCATCCATTGTGGCGGCAGCGGTGTCGCTAGGGTTCACAGTGGGAGGCGGCCACAATGATGCTTTTATGTCGATGAGGCGCCGCTGCTGGTCAGAACAGAAGAGCAAGTCTAGGGTTCGACACGCGGTGACAAATTTCAAGTCTCGCGGGCACGGGTTAAATAGAAGAGGTCATCACGGACGGGCTTAGATGCGACCCGTCTGTGATAAGTACTTCATCACTGATGGGCTCAAATGAGACCCGTCTGTGATTAATAAGTTATCACGGACGGGCCGAACCAAGGCCCGTCAGTGATGACATCGATCACGGACGTTCTAGTTTTTTCGCCCGTTTGTGATAACAATTTTATCACACTGAATCGAACTGCATACTGAATCTGCATTTCAGACCATAGACTCAGTAAGGGCAGTTCAAACTTAGTGAACTTACTGAATCTGCATTTCAGACCCTAGATTCAGTATGTTTAGAGTAATATAGGACTATTAATACAACAAATTAGAGTACTTGATGATTTAATTGAGGTAAATGTCCAACAATACATAATACAACTAGGTGTTGACAATATGCACATCAAGGTACCCAATTTGACAATTTATTTGTCATCGTCGTTGTCAACTAGGTTTTTTCCATTATATGTTAGTCCTTCATTATGATCTCAACGTACGTACGTTGGCACATCATCACTTGGTTCTTCGTCTTCACAATCGGACTCCGGATCGTCGAATTGGTTGTAATCTCTTCATCAACTACACCATCAACTCCAATGATACTCCTTTTTCCATTCCTCACAACGTGGCGCTTCTTATTTGATGGGTCGACTATGTAGAAGACTTGGGAAACCTGTTTAGCGAAGATAAAAGGTTCTTCTACTGATCCAGAACTCTCTAGATCCACGGTAGTGAAGTTCTGATCTTCGACAGTCACATCTTTGAGATTCACCCATTGGCATCGAAACAAGGGGATCTTGGTGACTATGTAGTCAAGTTCCCAGATCTCTTTGATTATGCCGTAGTAGTTGCACTTAATCCCTCGGGGACTACGGGCTTCTACCCGGACCCCACTGTTCTGGTATGTGCTTTTTTGGTCTTGGGTGTCCGTGTAAAATGTATATCTGTTGATCTCGTACCCTTGCCATGTCACGACGTTCGCGACAGGTCCTCTTGCCAACCATCCGGCTACATCTTCTTCTTCAGTTGAAGGGTTTTGATCGTAAAAATAGTTCTTCAACCACTGGTTGAACCCGATGTCGTGTGTTTTTGTGATCCAAAATTTGGACTTTTTTGGATTTTGTTGGCGTAACACTTGCTTGTGAATTTCGATATATGGATCCACCACTGACATGTGTTGCAAGACCGTGAAATGAGCTCTGTCGAACTCTGTTGTATCTGAAGGCTGATAATCTTTCCTGCCAATTGTCCCGATGCCAGCGAGCCTACCCTCGTGCTGAGAACGGGGCACACCTATGGGATGGTGTTCAGCCATGTAATCCGTGCAAAACTCGACGACCTCTTCGGCAACATAGCCTTCAATGATGCTCCCTTCCAGCCTGTATCTGTTGTGAACATATCGCTTCACAATACCCATGTACCTCTCGAACGGGTACATGCTATGTAGGAACACGGGTCCCAATATCTGTATCTCGTGCACAACATGGATCATCAGATGGACCATGATATCAAAAAATGACGGAGGGAAGTACATCTTTAGTTGGCATATTATAACAGTTATGTCGTACTGTAGTTTAGATAGTCGCTGCGGATCGATTGACTTCTGAGAGATCATGTTGAGAAAGCTACACAGGTTTGTGACTGTCTCGCGGACTCCGGGCTCCAAGATACCTCTTATTGCAACAGGTAAGATCTGTGTCATCATCACATGACAGTCATGAGACTTCATGCCTATTAATCTCAAGTCTTTCATTGAAACAAGTTTCTTTATGTTCACGAGAGTAACCAGATGGAACTTTCACCCCAAAGAGCCACTGGCACAATTCCTGTCTCTCAGCCTTGCTAAGAGTGTAGCAAGCAGGGGATGTATGTTTTGCCTTTCTTTGTTAGTTGTGGTCCTAGCTCTCGTCTGATACCCATTTCTTGCCATGTCAAGGCGTGCCTTCACAACATCTTTTGTCTTCTCAGGAATGTTGAGCAAGAGACCAATCAAGCTGTCGCACACATTTTTTTCGACATGCATGACATCAATGCTATGACGGATATTTAGCACCTTCCAGTACGGCAAGTCCCAAAATACGGATTTCTTTTTCCAGATGCCCGGCCTCAGCTTCTGTTCCTTATCGTTATCTTTCACAATTTCATAGATTTCTTCACCATTTTTTTGTGCGGGGCGCTCTCGTATCTCGACTTCTCCGTTGAACTGTTTTCTTCCACTTCCTCCAAATATGATCGTTCGGAAGGAACCGACGGTGACCCATATATACGATTTTACGCGAGTGTGTCAAGTACTGACTCACTGTTTGTTCTTGGCACACAACACATGCTTCATGTCCTTTCACAGTCTGGCCGGATGAGTTTCCATAAGTAGGATAATCATTCATGGTTTGTGAACAACAAGGCGCGTAGGTTCAAGTTCTCTTGTTTATCTGCGTCCCAGACTTCCACCCCGTCGTGCCAAAGTGTCGCTAAATCTTCCTTTAGCAGTTGTACGTACACATCAATATCATTTCCAGGTTGCTTAGGCCCTTGAATGAGTACGGAGAGATGTATGTACTTACGCTTCATGCACAGCCATGGAGGAAGGTTGTAAATAATGAGGAGGATGGGCCATGTGCTGTGTCGGCTGCTCATGTTACCGAATGGATTGATTCTGTCCGTACTCATCCCAAACCTTATGTTCCTCGGCTCCTTACCGAATTCCAGAAATACCCTATCGACAGTCCTCCATTGCCATGTGTCTGCAGGGTGTCTCATTATTCCATCTTCCTTACGCCCTCTGAGTGCCAACGCATCATCTTTGCCTCCTTCTTATTAGCGAACAAACGTTTCAAACGGGGAATGATCGGAAGATACCAAACCACCTTTGCTGGAGGCCCCTTCACCACACCCTCACCTTCATCCTCGTCATCATGACTGTTGTCTTCATTTGTAATACGCTTGTAGCGGGATGTCTTGCACGACGGACATCTATGCAGGTTGGCGTACTCTTTGCGGTACAGAAAACAGTCCTTCGGACATGCATGTATTTTTTTACTTGTAATCCAAGAGGGCATATAACCTTCTTCGCCCTGTAAGTTGTTGTTGGCAACACGTTCCCTTCTGGAAGAATGTCCTCCAGGAGCACCAACAGCTTTGTGAAACTTGTGTCCGACCAGTTATTACTTGCCTTGATCTTCAATAGTTCTAGCGCGACAGCCAATCACATTTGCTTCGCTTTGCATCCCGAAAACAAGGGTACTTCCGAGTCTCCCAACAAGCCTAAGAACTCATCGTACTCTCTTCCACCAAGGTTCGTCCCTTCCGCGTCACGCAACATTTGGTCCAAATCATTGTGTACGTCAACCATATCCTCATTTGAGGATTCCGAATTGGCTTCTTCCACCGATTCATCGAGCGACGCAACATGTCCAGCCTCAACTTCGACCCCTTCGCCAACCCCAAGTCCTACCTCTTCGCCACTTGAGACGGCTTCTGCCTCCTCACCAGTGCCAACTTCTTCCTCCTCGCCATGACTTGTCCAACGGGTATAACCATCCATGAAACCCTTTATAAGCAAGTGTAATTGCAAGTCCTTTGTTGTCTGCACCATCTGCATGTTATTGCAATTATGACATGGACAACACATTTCATTCATTCTCTTCCTCAACATATCTTCTAGGGCAGCTCTAAGAAACCCAGATAAAACATCTATGTACCCTCTGGTAGCACGATCCCCGTACATCCAACTTCGATCCATCAATCCTAGAGTATTAAATGATAGCACGAAGGCTTTAATCTACGTCCTTTAGGGGATGTACGCACTTAATAAATGATATACAGATAGCACGGTTACTAACCTCTGGTCTCCAACTCAAAATATATGTACCACTGTCAATCCCCTTCCAAATGCGACCCAAATCACGCGTCTGGGCGGCCGCAACGTAGCAGAGGACGTGAGGAGGCGCCGCTGCTGGTCGGAACTAAGGAGCAAAAACTCGGGTTCGACGCGCGGCGAAAATGACAAGTCGCACGGTTAGAAACCTATATAGGGCAACTCATCACGGACGGGCCAAATCAAAACCCGTCAGTGAAGATTTTTGCGCCATTTGAAGGACCTCATCACTGACGGGTCGCTTACGGGGAGCCGTCAGTGCTGACAGCAATCATCACAGACGGGTCATCCTTTAACCCTTCTATGATAACTCATCACCACATGGTTGTATTTTCACCCGTGGAAGGTATATCATCGCTGACGGACCGAAAAGTAACCCGTCAGTGCTGATCCATGCTCGCGCCCAAAGTAGTTCTCTGTTTCGCGCCAATACTACGACGGGAGACGAGGGGTCGCACCTGTACGGCGGGAGATGAGAACCTCTATATAACGTCTCCCTCGATCTTCTTCGTCGTCCAAAGCACGCACGGTCTTGCTGTTCTTCCTCTCTTCGAATTCCTACCCCCCAAATATTCGTCACCGCCTGCTTTGCAATGGAGTCTGCAGGTACCTCCTCCCACATGGCCAGGAAGTGCAAGAGGGTGTCTCGTTCTCAGTCCCCGCCTCCGTCCCCTCCTCCATCCCCTCCTCCGTCCCCTCCTCCATCCCCGATCAACGAGAGCAGCACCGAGCTCACGATGCACCTCTCCCGCGAGATAGTTCAAGCCATCGGGTGCGGCTATGGAAACACACAGGGCACCCTCCTCTGTGCGTACATTGAAGGAGTACGCTACTCCGGCGCCTTCGTCATCTGGAGTGTGTTGGCCAAGAAGTACCCACGAGCAAAGTTTATCGTCGAAGGACACCACGAGCCGGGCCGATTCCTCATCTACTGTACTTCTAGTGGGTCAGAGCGCACCAGTCGCAGCACCATCGGCCGCCGCCTCCACGCGAAGTACATCAAGTGGGGTGTCGACCGAGTGAGCTTCTTCCTTGTCCATAAGGTGCTCGCTCTGATGCCGGAGCCCGTCGATGAAGATCTGCCGCTCGAGAACTTTTAGTTATTATATCTTAGTCGGAACCAATGGTCTGTATATATCTTAATCGTTTCCGATGTTCTGTATGCTATTATGTTCTATTGTAGTTGTCCTGAAAGTCGTGAGTTCTTCATTCGAATTGCCCATCACACTTTTTATCACTGACGGATAGAAGTAAGACCCGTCTGTGACGACAGTCTTAGTCCTAGAACAGGACCATCATTGACGGTAGAGAAATGACCCGTCTGTGTTCTAGAAGTCATCACTGACGGGCCGAATAATGACCTGCCTGTGATGAGAAGGTCATCACTGACGGACCTGAAAATAACCCGTCAGTGATTACAGTCATCACAGACGGGTCCTCATTTTCACCCGTCAGTGATGAGATTTCGCTTCATTTTGCTTGCCACCTCTGAAAAACATCCTAACTGCATGTATGTGTAGCCTCTGCACAGGCCTAGCATGCGCAGGACAATATATACAAATTAATCTATTTTCTGCATCACAATTCGACATCGCAAATTTCACAAGTCCACATCTCAAATATATATATGTACAATACATTCGACATCGCACAAGTTGCTAAAGAATTTTGCACATCTCACTTTCATATGGAAATAAAATATCTAGAGTGCTAGCTAGAGTATTTACACTAGAATGCGATAGACACATTAGAATGCGATATCGGCATGTAGTTTTCTTGTGTAGTGTAACCGCAATAGAGAGCATCGTCACCATTGTGACATTGCGGTTACACTGGACAAGACACTCTTTCCAAGGAAAGTGTCTTGTGCAGTGCAGCGCAGTGTCACAAACGCGACGGAGAGGGGAGAATGGCGGCCTTTGCTGGTGCCGGCGCCGCTGCAAGGCGGAGGAGGGCTCGGGGGGGGCTCGGGGAGGAGGCAGCGGTCGAATCCAGGCTCGAGGAAGAGGCGGCGACCGCATCCGGGCTCGGGGGGCTCAGAGAGGAGGTGGCGGCCACAGCGCGGTGTGAAAGAAAGCTAGGGTTTCAACGCCGCGAAAATGACTAGGCCGTCCATTTATAGATAGAAGAAGCCATCACGGACGGGCAAAAATTATGCCCACCAGTGCTACTTTGGTCATCGTTGACGGGTCAGTTTTCTACCCGTCCGTGCTAACCTGCAGTATCAGCACTGACGGTTCACTTCTCCTACCCGTCTGTGATAAACTAAATCATCACTGACGGGCACGAAATATACGCGTCACTGAAAAAATCACTGACGGGCACAAAACCTACCCGTCAATGATGATATCTTTGATAATAGCCCTGAGGCTCTTCGCATATTCTTCACTGACGGGTTGTTTACCTACCCGTCAGTGAAGTGGTGTCACCACTAACGGGCACGGTTTACCTGTCAGTGATACCGATCCTGGATGACGTTGTTTGTAGTAGTGTGTGCTAGATTCCAAGCTAACCCTAAGGACTGTCACAGAGTGGCAGTACACAGGATACTGAGATATTTAATTCAAACTTCAGGCGTCACATCATCTCCACGTACGAAGGAGTTGCTGGTTTGGTTGGAGAGGCAGGTAGGAGTGGAGAAGATAGCTGGTTGGAGGGCTTTTTATAGTCGGGCAAGAAGCTTCTGGTTTCAAAAGGGAAGGACACCTGTCCAACTTTAGGGGACAAGGGGTATTGTGGGCGCACGGCTCATTTAAGAGGCGCGGCGGAGGGATGAGATAGCTAGCGGAAATCGCAGTCTGCAAATAGTTACAGGGTTTGTTTTGGAAATACTGGGCCTAGTCGGCCTTTTATTTAAGACAGGTGAGGTAGGACACCACGCCTACTAGCGTGTCTTGCCGCACATGATACAGTTAAAAGTACAGTACAAGTTCCTATGGACCACAGTCCATTACTATTACACACCAGCGACGTCTACTTATTTAGGTACATGGATACATGGTGCATTGCAATGGATACAATGGGCCCTAGGGGTCTAAGCTACAGGCTGCACTTCTTCTTCGCCTTCCGCTTCGGCTGGTTCCCTTATTTCTGGGTCCTCCTCCGAGTCATCTTCGTCGTCGGCTTCGTTTGCTGCCTCGGAGATTGAGGCGAGGTTGGATGGCCCTGGAGCTGAGCGAGGGGGTCCGGAATTTGCGAAGAACCTTCGCAGGTACTCCCGACTATTGCCACATCGCCTCTTGGGAGGGGGTGGCGGCAGGTCTTCATTCACGACATGGATGTCGTGAGGCTCCGAGGCTTCAGCATTGGCGGCAGTGGTCCTCTGCTGCCATGCGGTGGCTAGCTTCAACTGTCCTCGGACGCGCTGCAGCTCGTCTCGAACTTCCTTCAGCTCGGTGAGGGCACGGTATGTCATGGAGTCTTGGGCCTCCACATAGCGTGCCAAGTGCATCACTGCTGGGTCATCTTCTTGATCCGCCGAAAGGTAGATGCGGAGGTTCCTCATGATAGGGTGCTGAGGGAAGAACCGAGTAGCCCTATGGTTGGCTAGCTCAATCAGCTCGTGGCGGAGGTGTGCAAGTGCCCTATAGGCCACTCTCTGGATGGCTTGGCAGGGTGCTCGGCTCCGCGGTCCGGTGAAGTTGTAGGCGTGACTGTCTTGGCTTCGGTTGCAGAAGATGATGACCTTCGCCCAATACTCCGTCGAGTCCTCGGTTATCTTCTGCTTGAAGACGTGGTACTCGGGGTAGGACAGTCCTCCACATCGGTCAATGGCTTCACGCAACAGCTGCGGGAATCCTGGGGTCTTGGCTGCAAAGGTTTCACCGGCCTTCTCAATTGTTCCCATCTAAAAATTTTAAAACATTCATGTGAGCATATCCTGATTAAAGAAACAGAGGGAATGAGCAGATAGTCAAATTTTTCAGCAAAGGTGAGGATACCAGAGTTTTTATTTTCAAAAATAGTTTTTTATAACCTAGACTCTAACTAACGGCCATGCTATCTAGGGTTTCCCTACAGTCAGCAGGCTCTGATACCAAGCTTGTGGAGTACCCGGTTTTAAGGCCGGATAAACCCTTGTGTTCACTGTATCGATCGCTGGATCAATAGTCGATACACACAAAGTACTTGATAACATAACCATGCCATACATCGTTTAATACAAACCTCAGCCATACTTGGTCTTTAGTTCATACAAACCGGGCCTAATGGCCGAATTAAACAGCAGCGGAATAAAATATGGTGGATAGCCCATCAGTATGCCGAACCACAGGCAACAGACTGGGGAGAAACCCTACGCCTCGAAGTCGCTGTCGCTATCGCCAGACTGGTAATCCTCCTCTTCGTCTGGCCACATAACAAGCCAGGTGAGTACATTGAATGTACTCGCAAGCACTCCGCCGGGGAGTTTAATACGGATATGAATATGCTCGGAATTTATCAATAACATGGCTCTATCCTAAGTTTCATGTTGTGCGAGAAGGTAAGTTTGCATTGGAAATAAGTACATAGATGTAAAAGCGATTTTATCAAAAACATCTCGACGCAGTGAGATAAAGTATTTGCTCAAATCACTCAACCCGCTACAACGGGGAGTTCAATTTTGTGCTTTCCGCTACAACGGCAAAGCACGGTACTCGCCCGGTTCCACAAGGAGACGCTGCTCACCTCGTACTTACGGGGTTACCAATCACCTGGTTCCTCAGGGAGACACAGCTCACCTCGTACTTACGGGGATTCTAGGGTTTGCCTGAGTCCACGGGGAAACTCTTCTTCACACTTCCCGCTACAACGGGAACTTGGCAAACTGCCCTGCGAACATGACGGTTCGCGTCCTTAAACCCATAACCCAGAAACCTTTTTGGGGCTCAGAAAGCCAGACTACTTTAGTGTGGCCCGACCAAGTTCGTCCATGACCGTGGACGCGGCTATTCGAATAGTTTTAACCCTCTGCAGAGGTGGTACGGCTTTACCCACATGATGTAGGTCACCCTGGGCATACCGTGCACTGCATACTACCAGAGCTAGTACAACGAGACCCTTCGCCGGTGTGAACCCAGCCATGAACCCGTCCGAAGGACATGTCCCAAACCTAGCTTGAGTCAGTAACATCGCTACAAGCAGGTTGGTGTTCCAACTTTGTTGCGAACAATACCTCGCTAACTGCTGTCTTTGTTCTCTACAGGGGTTACACCACCCCATCTGCACACTACTAACTGCCCACGGGTTCATGCTAGTTCAGGCCGGGTACTATGTCAAGTCCTTCCCACAAAGGACATGTGGCCGCACGGTAAGACTTGGCCAAACGGCACTTAAGATCGGTCCTTAGATGATCCAAGAAGGACTCCACACCACTCCCGTAAATGGGTAGCGAGAACCACGGCAGGCCTTACCTCGCTCTTTAACAACTCCCTACAATCACCCTTCATTACCGACCCGGATCAAAATCTTCTCCCTTTTTAGCTCGGTTCCACAGAACTATTTCTGGTAAAACATACCAACCCATGGCTATGCTACCTTCATACACCTCCGGACACGATGGTCCGCTTCTCAAAAGTTCACCGCATAAAATATGGGGTGTTGCTATTTTCCTTTTTTAAAACCCTAATTTTACTACGGCAGGGCTAAGCGTGAATATATGTATATACACTACCCTAAGTTTTCCAATAAGTTTTCCGGAATATATAGTCCTTAGGGCTACAAGGGATTCAGGGTCGGACTAGGGTTTTCTACACATCGGTATAACTATTCTACATAAAATAACGGTAATAGAATATAGCATGCATGTTTCGAAATCAAAATAACATTTCGTAAACTTGGGTTACAACATGATCAAGGGCGGAGAGCTTGCCTGGCAGGTCTTGGCTCGGTTCCGGACGTGGAGATGCTTCGGGTTCTTCCTGGCGGACGTACCTCACACCGTCAACTACACGTTCAAAAAACACATTGAGTAAGAACCAAGCATTACACGACAATCAACAAGGTTCAGCGTGCATGCATCAAAGGTTTTCATAATGATTCAACTTGCTCGGGTGTTGATTGAATGTGTATAAAAGATGCATGAACTCCTAGGGTTAGGGTTTTTAGGTTTTATGATGCCTTATCATTTTCGAATTATGCAACATGTGGATGGTTACAACTACATACATGAGTTCTGGTTTCTAACATTTTCTTGAAGAGTTTAACATGATGGAGATAAAACTAAGAAGAACATATATATATGCATGAAATGCCGATTAGGGTTTGTAGGGTTTTGATGGTAAGCACTTGCTTCCCTGGGCTCTTGGAATCATGCATCATGTGAACAAATGGACTACTAGGATATATATCAACATTTGGACTTTAAACCTACTGGACACTTGGAATGAATCACCTAATCAAACTAAATTTGAAAAAAGGAATAACACTACATATGCATGCTTACGATTTAGGGTTTCACTGCTAATCTATCCCCTTTTTCTTTGAACTAGGCAACATGAGTATATGCATGTGACTCTGTGCAAGGTCCTAAAATAATCATGTTTTCATGCTGGAACTACCTAGAGCTGAACACAATTCAAAAAAGAATTTAAAAGATATTTGAAATTGAAATGGGTACTGAACTAGGGACTGTACAGAGAGAAATAATGGGATTTTCAAAAAGTGTTCTATAAGAAAAAGGTGGGAAATTAAATTTGGAACAACTTTTATTTTGGGAGTTTTCAGAGAATCGGCCGTTAAGACATTGAACCGGCCGAACCAGAGAGGGAAGCTGGTTCAGAGGTGAACCGGCTGGTTTAAACAAAGGGGTGACGTGGAGGGAAGTCGGCGCCGGTTTCATTAAACCCGACAGTGGGCCTGGTGGCCTCTCGGGCCTGCTGGCAGTGGCACGGAGGGTGGCGTACCGCTTCGGCTAGGGTGGCCCACTGGTCAGAAACAGAGAGAAAGGAGAGAGGGCGCGCGCGGTAGTGTTCCGGCGAGAAATCAGTTTGGCTCCGGCGGCGCTCCGGTGAATCAACGGCGAGCAATCGTGGTCGATCCAGAGGGAGTTAGGAGGAGCGGTTGCCACCTTTAGCTTCAGGGAGAGATGGCGAGTTCGTTTTGGTGGTTAATGGGCTGGGGACGGTTGCTGGAGGCAAGGTCCCATCGTGGTCCAGAACGGAGGCGGCAGAGCAATGGTAGCTGGGGGATTCCAGAGAGCTTCAGCTGCAGAGGGAACATAGAGGAGGTTAGAGAGGGTTCCAGGAAGCTTAAGGACGGAACAAGGGTGGGAATTCTTCACTGGAGTTGCTAAATTTCCTTCGGGAGTGGTGGCGGCTGGTTTCAGAAGTGGGGAAGAAAGTGAGGGATCAGTGGGTGCTTGGGGGCAATTGCTAGGTGCTGGAGCTTCAGTGGGGTGAGGCGAAGTTGGTCATGGCAATTGCAAAGCTCGGGCGGCCTTTAAGTAGGCAGGGAGCAGGGAGGTCGAGCGCGCCCGGTTGCCTGAGCTGCTGTCCTCGCCGTGGACTTTGCCACAATAGCTCGGCGACTTCGCCAGGCGTCGTGGTCTGCTCAGGAGGTGCAAGGGACACCTGTGGCACGGACTTGGCTCAGGCGAGGCAGAGGTCAGCGAGGTGCAGAGCTTGGGCGCATGGGTGAGTGTCTGGCATCGGCATGGCCGCGTCCAGAGCGCGTGCATTGGCATGCCACGCGTGTCCTGGCTTCTGCGGTGGATGACTGTGTGTCTAACCATGTCAACGATGAATAAGCAGCTGAATAGGATGGTGAGGTGAGAGGTTGGCTCAGAATCAGGCAGAGAACTGGTTGGCTTGGTCTTGCCATTGCCGGCATGAATTGATGTTTGAGTTGAAACCCTGTGGATTAGAGCTTGGCATTGAAGGAGAATAGGGTAGACAAGGTTCTGAGCTGAAGTGAGGTTGCTGGCCAGCTCCTGGAGTGAGGTAGTTGGCAGTTGAGCTAGAATTCAAGAGGGGAGAAGAATTAGAGACCAAGTGTTCGATGGCTGCCCTGGTTAACTTTTGTACTGGGGATAGAAACATTTTTACAGAAATGGAACAAGGATACTGAAATGAGTGTTGAGTAATTTTTGTGGAATTTTCTGAGTAAGAAAAGGAGTGGTTGCAGTTCAAATGGGAGTTTTGACCTAATTTGAATTTTGAATGCAATTCAAAACTTTTGAACTGGACTTCCAAGTTTTATTTTATAGGTTGGTGAAGAATAGATTCAAGAAGTTCCTGGAGTTTTTCTGGACATTTTGGAAAAGTTAAAATGCATGCGATAACACTTTTAAATTTTCTAATAGGGAGAAAACCTAATTAGGGTTTGGGACGACAAGAGGGATTTTAGGGTTTCGGACGACGGTAAGACCGTGGTAGGGTACGGGGATGGTTAGGGTTTATCCCCGGAGGGTCGTGAACAAATGTCGGTGGGTTGCCACGTAGGGTTAGGGTTTGGGCATATATGGCGTATGCGGGTCTGACTTAGGGTTTAGGGTTATGCACATGCGATGATAGGTTTTTGACTCAGATTGTTTGTGGGGTGGTGCAACCTAGCTCGAAAGCTTCCATGGAATGACATGCGATGATAAACTCAATATTCAAATATGCATGGCTTTAGCTTAAGAGTATATACGCATATACGCGCTTAGGGTTTTGGGTTTTCAGGAAAACCCGATTTGAAAAACAGGGTGTGACACCTCGTCTTCATCTTCCTGAATGTTTTCTTCATGTATTGCCACAGTCAACGGTGGGGCGCGGGGCTCCTCGATCACGGCTGCTTTCCTCTTCGACGACTCGGCATCGGCGAAGGAAGTCCAGGCCTTCTTCTGCGGCGGCTGCCCGCTGCTTGAGCCGCCGGTGTATGATGGTCAATTCCAAGGCTCGTCCTCTGAGAGAGGAGCCTTGGAGCTGAACCCAAAAAGATCCTACAAAGTCAGATTACATAAACAAAGTCAGAATATGACTCGACTACAACACAAACTGCAAAGTACCAATGCCAAAAGATCGATTGCTTATCTGGCTTGGGGGGTTGGCTAAGCTAAAGGGCACCAGATGCCTGGAGGCGTCCAAGCTTGCGTCCTGAGTCATCAGCCTCCCGACTCGGCTCCGCACGTCAGCTGACTCCCGGGTCACATCCTGGTGGTTGATGTACTCATACATCGGATGGACCCTCAGCTTGGCGGGCTAGATCCGACGGCTGACGAACGTCGAGACGATCCCGACTCCGGTAACTCCCACCTGGAGCACTCGGACGAGGTGCCCACGAAGGACTTCAACCCTGGGGCGCGCCTAATCCTTTGGAAGTTCGACCCAGCTCATCTTGCTCTCGGGAGGCTGGCCCTGAAACCTCGGAAGCGAGGGCTCGAGGTCGGAGCAGTAAAATCACTCCGAGTGCCACCCTTTGTTGGATGACTGGAATGGGATCTCAAGATAATTTTTGACAGCGCTGGCTTTCAATTGGAACCCGGCACCCCCTACTACGGCTGGTTTGTTCTTACTGGGCTAAGGCTTGATGACAAAAAGATGTTTTCAAAGGGAGAAATGTGGCTCTATCCCTAGGAAGCACTCGCACAAGGTGATGAAGCAAGCGACATGCAGCATACCATTGGGGTTGAGGTTCTGCAGCTCCAGCCCATAGAAATACAGCAGCCCACGCAGAAAAGGGTGGGCTAGAAGGGAGAATCCGTGGAAGAAAAAAGGAGCGTGCACGACGATCTCATCCGTGTTAGGGGTGGGGAAGTCTTCTCCATCAGTGGCTCGCCACTCGATCAGCCCCTTCGGAGGCAGCACCCCCGCCTCCACCATGGCCTGCAGCCTCACCTCCGTCATTGTGGATTTCACCCATGGCACCATTGGGTCAAGCGGGAAGCTCTCCTCGCCGAGGGTGGACCACGGCGCCGCGTTCTCCTCCTCTCCAAAAAGATCTGCCTCCTCGATGATGATGGGTATTCGGCGGTGGCGGCCTAGATCTAGGGTTTTGGATTCTCGATCTAGACGCGATCGGCTAGGATGGGGGAGTGGATGCGTGGAGCACTACGTGGTGGCGAGATGGGCACCGCGCGGCGGCGTGATGGGCGCAGGGTGACGGCGGCACGGGCTTGGTGTGAGGGGCGCTGGGAAGGCAAAGTGTGAAATGAATTAGGGATAAAACAGCCTCCCCGTCTTATAAGGGAAGACAGCCTGGGCGGCGCGATGTTTCCTCTTCCAGTGCTCGGTTGACCTGGGAATTCAACGGTCGGCCTCCAAGGGTTAATAGCCGTTTGAATACACCCCAAATAAAGAGCGACTGTAACGTACCTCCAACGGGCCGCTAGTCGATTACTGAACAATTCGGGACCGAGGCGTTACAGTTCGAAGGGTTTCGGTGGTTGACTCTCAGGGGTCCACAACCACTTGAATACATCCGAGTGAAGGGCAGCTGAAGTGCGCCTCTAGCAAGCCACTAGTCGGACACGAACAACTCGGGGCCGAAGCACTACAGTTTGTGTTTGGGTTTTGACACGAATTCCGAGGGTATTTCCCCATAGGGACACTAGCTGGACCTGAGCCACTCGGGGAACCAGGTACCGCTCGGGAATTCGGTCGGGATACCACCTGGGTCACTAGCCGGTCTCCATCCGCTGGAAATGACTGGATACCACCTGGACTTACCTGTTATTAGCTCACCTGTCATGATATTCCTACCCTACAGGTGAATATTACTCGGCTTATTATTTTTATTCCACAGGAGTTCTGTGAGTCCCTCACAATCTCCCTACAAGCAACAAGGAGGCGCGCTCAGGCGGATACCACTCAGGAAACTTGCCGAAGGGAGAAGGCAAAAAGCACTTGGTTTGGACGAAGGTGTTACCAAGAGAAGCTGCAGTCAGATCTTGAAGGACTCAGGGGCTATTGACGATAACATAGCACTCGGGTATCATCAAGGAGGACAAAGCCGGCCCTCTGGACATAGGGTGGGCCGGGCCAACTGCTCGGAGTCTGACTGCATCATCAACTTGGAATACAAGACATAAACATGTACTTACCCGATATTCTAAACTTGGAACCACTCGGAGACACTGGACCAAGAAAATGCTCTCTGGATAAAGATATTCTAAACTCTCGGATGGTCTAGAAGAAAATAACTCGAAGGGTTCGGACCAAGAAAATGCTCACTAGACAGAGACATCTTGAACTCTCGGATAGTTCAGATGGAAACAACTCGAAGGGTCTGAACCTAGAAAATGCTCTCTGGACAGAGATATCTTGAACTCTCAGAGGGTCTAGATGCACACTGCTTGGAGGTTCTAGGTGGAATCAAACGACCAGGGATTTTTGAAAGTTTATAATGTGATCTTGATGAGCATCTCTCAAGACAATCCACCCTAGTTGTCGACTAACTCCCCTCTTAATAGTATGGTTTGCCTATGACCCAATGTGATTCAAAAAATCACTAAAAACTAGGAAATGTTCTTTCTCTTCATAGCAAGCCATACTTTTTCAATCTTTTCAAGGGTCATTAACTCATTTCCATGGAACTAGTTATGATCAACACTTGATAAATCATTACTACCTTAATTGTTTTGTCATTAATCATCAAAGCTACTTGGCGAGGCTTAGATGCACTTTCAGAAACATAGTTGGCCTAAGCCCAAAAGAAAGAATTCAAAAAAGGCTAGCGACATCCAATTAAGGTACAATTTGCGCAAAATGTTTTTCCCTAGCGAGCAGCCATGCCCTCCTCTCATGTTTGGTTTTGGTGATGACCACAAAAGGCATGACTTCTTTGTTGTTGAAGATCCATGCATTCCACTCCTTCCATATCTCCCAACAAATTAGGATGGTTGCTGAGCATAGGGCTCTAGTGGATACACCTGGATTCCGTGAGAAGCACTCCCAATAGGAGGCCACGGAGCCACCGGAGGCTGTAGATGAGAAAAGCTTAGCGTTCCTGATCCAAGAAGCAATGGCCCGCCAGATGCACTTGGAGTAGTAGCATTAAAAAAACATGTGTGCCACCGATTCCAGGTTGTTCTTGCAAAGCCGGCAAAGTGGCTAGTGGGGCCACCCACGAGTTGCCAGCCTATCCACCGTACATAGAAGGTTCTACGTTTGGAAGGCGCCAAGCATCCCAGATAAGGTCAGTAAAACTAAAGCGAATAGAGCTAGTGAGTTGGGCTTTGTATGGATCGGACAGAATACACCCTGTCTGCCGTTAGAGTTGAAACGATAGTGTCCCGCACCCTCAGCTATAGCTCAAAGTGGCGAAGACAGCTCCACAAGCTAACAAACTCACGAATGTGGTCGACCATGAACTGATCAAAATTAAGGTCAACCAGCCACACCTTATCTGGGAGGGCCAAATCAACAGTTCTACTTTTGCTTTTTGAGCAAGCGAAAAGTAGAGGAGCTATGTCCTTAGGTCTTCTTCCATCAAGCCATGCGGAGAACTTTGCAACTGAACCATCACTAATGGTTATATGGATAGCAACAGAGAACAGCCACACATCCATCTCATCACAAGGGGTTTCGAAGCCCACCCATGGGTTGTGAGGGGAACCCACTCATGCTAAAGCTAGCGGAGCCTTAATGCCAAGCAAATTTTTTGAGGTCCAAAATACCGAGGCCACCCAGGGGCTTGGGATGGCAAACTTTGGACCAGTTGACCCTGCATTACCAGTGATGGTATCAACCCCCACCCCCCTCGACCAAAGGAAGCAATGGCATTTCTTGTTGAAATCCTTGAGAATGCCTTCATTCACCTATAGTGTAGTTAGGAAGTAAACTGGGAAGGAGGTGAGGATAGACTTGACAAGGGTGGTTCTTCTGGCCAACATGATGAGCTTCCCTGCCAAGCTACCATTTTGGCAGAAGCCTTGTCTAGGATATGTTGGAAATTGGCATGCCTTAATCTGTTAGGGGAAAGAGGCAGCCCTAAGTACTTGATCGGGAAGTCCACCTTAGCTATAGGGAAATCTGATAGGATGTTGTCGAGGGTGATGTTTTGGCATCAGGTTGGGGCAATGGAACTTTTGTTGATGTTGATGACTAGGTCAGAAACAAAACTGAAGTTTTCCAAGATTTAAGCAAGGTTGTGGACATCCTCTTTCATAGGTTTGGGAAAAATGACAGTGTCATCGATGTACATCAAGATTTTTAGTTTAGCATAACGGCCCAGGAGTGTTGAGCGGAGGCCAGCATCAATCGCCAGTTGGAGGAGTGCTGAAGAGGGTCGAAAGCTAGGATGAAGAGAAGCGGCGAGAGCAGTTCTCTCTGAGAATGCCATGACCATGAATGATCTTCACACCTGGAATGCCATTGAGGAGTATCTTGGATGAGGTGGAGGTGAAAAGCAAGGACACCCAATTCCTCCAAATGGCGGGGAAGCCCCACCACCGAAGTAAACCTAGGAAAAAATCCCATCTGACGCTATCGACCTTTGCTATGTCAAGCTTGATTAGGAGAGCGGGGGTCTTGTTGTCGTGCAAGTGGCAAGAAACTCTTCGAATATACATAAAGTTGTTGTGCATGCTTTTCGTTTGAATGAAGGCACTCTGGCATCTCGAGATAAGGTCATCCATGTTTGTCCTGAGCCGAAGTGCCATATCTTTGGAAATGATCTTGGCCATCCCATGAATGAGGCTAATGGGCTTGAACTCACCAATCGATTCAGCACTGTCTTTCTTAGGGATGAGAGTCACGTGCACAGAGTTTAGGATGTTGAAGTTACATGCGGCTCTCATCGAGAAGTGCACAACCACCATAATATCGACACCAATGATGTCCTAGCATGAGGGAGGGAAATAAGGCGCATGTGAAGCCATTCGCGCCTGGGGCTTTATGGGGAGGCATTTGGCCGATCGCGGACCTGATCTCAGAAGCGGAGAAGGGGGCAGCAAGGTCTTCTAGATCAGTGGTGGAAGTGGGTCGATGACCGCCCAGTTGAATTCAAGGGATCTCGGGAGAGGCCTACCCATAATTGTCAAGGAGTGATCAAAAATTGCGTTGTTCTTTTCTTCATGTGAGGTTGGAGCACCCAGTGGGGTTGTTGAGGTGATGGATGTGGTTTCTTCTCCTTCCGGAGTTTACTTTTAAGTGCAAAAATTTAGTGTTTGCATCACCTTCTTTCAGGTGCGTAATTCTGGAAGATTGTTGCTTCCTTGAGCACTCAAGCATAGCAAGTGCAATAAGACACCGCTTAAGCCTAGATCGCAGAACCAATTCTTCCACAGAAAGTACTCTGGATTCCTCAGCGACATCCACTTGGAGGATAACATCAATCGCCATGTTGAGCTAAAGCTTTGTTTGAGAGAATAAGGATCGGCTCCATAGCCAAAGTCGAAGGGCGGTCCACTTGAGTTTGTGGTTTAGAATGTGGACCAGCTACATGTGCATCATGTGTTCATTCCCGACGAGGTTTTTCGTTTCATTGAATTCCAACATGCTAATCCAGAAATCCTCAAACTTGAACTGGTTAGGCTGCATAGGGCCACTCTGGTTACAGTAGCAGGAGGCAGCGGTTGGACAGGGAGGATGCCATGACGTGCAAGGTGTGGTTGTCTAAGTGAAGATTCCAAGCGGTATTGCAAAAGACACGATACAGTCTAACAAGGGTGAGGTTCTCACACTCGTTGCTCTAAGTAAACTTTCTATTTTGAAGATGGATCTCTTTAAGATGGCAGTCGGCTAAGGTCCGACTAAAGGGGCCCATGAGCGGAAGGTTAAGATTGGTGTTCTTCTTATCTCACGCATGATATATGAGGTTGAAATCTCCTAGGATAAGCCACTTTTCCTCGTCCGGAGGCATCATTGCAGAGAGCTCGGCCAGGAAGGCTGGTTTGGGTGGGTCATTGCTGGAACCGTACAGTAGTGAGACGGAAGGTCAGGTTGCAATCGGTTCAGATAGTATCCGAACCGTATCCAGACCGAAAGAGTCGGATAGTATTTCAGATAGTGTATTCGGATAACCGTCAGATATGGTATCGAATACGGATACGAATACAGTTTGAACAGTATCCAACCGTATCCGAAACTATCCGTATATGTCCGGTTAATATCCGGTTAATTATTCGGATAGTATCCGGATATTCTCAGGCCCATTAGCCCATAGGCCCATTAAGCCGGTCAACATTTTACAAAATGACTAAAATTTCAAAAAAACCGGCGATAGTTCTTTTCTCCCCAGACCACGCCGCCGCCTGGCCTAGGGCCTCCGCTGCCGGTGGCCGCTCGGCCCGCCACCATCTGCGCCTAGCGTCGCCTCCCACCTTCATCGTCACGTGCACCTTGCCGCCTCCCACCTCCGCCGTCGGGCTGCGCCAGACCCTCCCCCACCGCCGCCACCACCGTCGGCCTACCGCTGTCTGCGCCTCGCGCCGCCAGCCCGCAATGCCGCCTCCGGCCTCCCACCTTCGTCGTCGCCTGTGCCTTGCCGCCTCCCGCCTCTGCCGTGGGGCTACGCCAGACCCTCCCCCACTGCCGCCGCCACCCGTGCCTAGGGCCGCCGCCGCCTGCGCCTACTCGCCGCCACCGAAGCCTGCATCTGCGTGGTCCGTCTAGGGTGAGTAAACTGCTCGGTTTGATCTTGGTGCATCCTCTTTGCAGTCAGCTCTTAGATTAGAGGTATTTTCATGCTGGTTTACATATTTGCTCTTTACCTCTTCTTTTAGATTTTGATTTTGAGTGATTAATAATATGAAGTACCTAAGATTGGAGAAATTGCTTGTTTTTGTTGACAACACAATGATTTATTTTCTATATAATGGACAAATCTCATGATATACAAATATTCACAAACCAAATGAATGCTTTTCATATCTGCTGCTAAAAAAAAAGTTGGTTTTGGAATGGGCAATAACACTGGTGTCTTCATGTGTAGTATTCAATGATCATGTGCTAAGTGCTAAGATCAATATATTGTTGTAGGTTTTTTTTGAATGGCAATAGATTGTTGTAGTTAGTGGTTATTAACTCATGGATCTATTCATAGGAAAGCTACTCTGCATTCTACTGTGGTCTTCGTATTACAAGTTACACTGAATAAGAAGTGTCATTCCTGCTCATGGCTGTGCAGTGTGTAGTGCCAAAAGTACATCGAAATTTCCCTGAAGATGCTTATATTGATAGTTTGCATATCTATTCTATTATCTCAAAGTACTGAAATACTAACAGGAGATTCTGCATTAGTATTTCTTGCAAGTTCTTCATGAATATTATTAAGTTAGTTCTAGCCAATATATGTAGCAAAACCGACATTGCAAATGTCCAATGGAAAAAATGCTGACAAGTTTGATTTTATGCCACTTGTGAAAATCATCTCTGTCATGTATATTGGCTTTGGTTTCTAAATAGCTAGCTCCATTTGAGTAGCAAACTACTCGAACCCTTTTGTTTCTTGTATGTGATACTTTTGAAGTTTTTTGATTATCTAAGTTTTAATGAATCATTTGTATTTCCTTCGTTTGACATGCAGCGATGGAACCAGGAGGCGCAATTGCAAGTACAGCAGCCTCAAGGGCTGCACTTGGTACAAGTAATTCTGCTGGTGGAGTTCTAGGAGGGGCCGATGGATCTGATGGTCGCCCTAATGTCTTTCCTATGCACATTGATAGTCGGGCAGATACAGAAGAATGTGGTGCAGAAAACATTCCTCCCCTGAAGAGGCAGAAGAAGTCCACCTCTAAAGTTTGGAATTACTTCAAGAAGGAGTGGGAGACAAAACAAGAAAATGGTATTTAGGTGCGGGAACTTTGGGCAACATGCCTCAAATGTAATGGACCTAAACCGTACAGATCCCAAGCTGAGAGCAACAAGGGCACATTGGCATTTAAGAATCATTTGCGGCTGAAGCACAATGTGGAGACTGGACAACAAACACTCAATTTAGTAAGAGGTGAAGACAACACTGCAACTGTTCAAACCCACAGGTATGATGCAGATGTTAGCCTTAAGAAGTGGCAGCTGGCAATTTGTATGCATGATTATCCTTTTAACATGGTTGAGCATGAGTACTTTGTTGACTTCATCAAATCTTTGTGCCCTGCCTTTTCATTGAAGTGTCGCACAACCACAAGAAATAATATAGTAGAGATGTTCATAGAAGAAAAGGACAAATTGTATGCTCATTTCAATTCTGTTTCATCTTGCTTTTCCGCAACCATGGATATGTGGACATCAAATCAAAATAAAGGTTATATATGCATCACTGTGCATTGGATAGATGATAATTGGCAGATGCAAAAAGGATTGTTAAGTTCATGCATGTGAAAGGTAGTCATATAGGAAAAAAGCTAGCCAATGAGTTTGTCAAGAGTGTGATGACATGGAACCTTGACAAGAAATTATTTGCTCTCACTTTGGACAATGCATCTTCTAATGACAAATGTGTTGAAGAAATGGTTCCAATACTAAACAAGGTTTCCCCCTTAGTATGTGATGGTGCCTTTTTTCATGTCAGATGTTTCTGTCGTCATATTTTGAACCTTGTTGCTCAAGATGGCTTGAAAGTGATTGCATCTTCTGTTAGTAATATTAGAACTACTACTGTAATTTTGAAGAATTCTCCATTGCAATGGAGAATTTCAGAAGTGTGCATCAGAAGAAGGTTTGGATGTCACTAAGAGTCTTTCTTTGGATGTTTCAACTAGGTGGAATTCTACATACCTAATGTTGGCAAATGCTCTTTACTATAGGAAGGCTTTTGATAAGCTTTTGTTTTTGCATAAAAATAGATACAAGAAATGTGCTCCAACTGATGAAGAGTGGGACATGGCAATGACTCTTACTAAACTTTTGAAGAAGTTATATGATGCCACTGAACTTTTTTCTGGAAGTTTATATCCTACAGCTAATCTATTTTGGTGGAAATTTTGTGAGATCAAGTTAACTATTGCAAAATGGTGTCTAAGTCAAGATGATGTCATTTCCAATATGGCAAAGGCCATGGAAAAGAAATATGACAAGTATTGGAGTAAGTCCAATAAAGCTCTTGCTGTAGGATGCTTTCTTGATCCAAGGTACAAGCATAAACTTGTGGAGTATTTTCTTAAGAAGATTTATCCCATCAGATTTGAGTATGAGAATGAAATTAATGAGTTCATGGCTGTGGTTAACAAGTTGTTCAGAACTTACAAGTCTAGCACACAAGAAATTCAAAAAACATGTGTTGCAAGAGCTAGCGAGGGTTTTCAGCCACCTGATGATGATGATTTAGACCATGACATTGTTGACTTCTTGTATGATGATGAATTTAGCCATGTTGGTGAGAAATCAGAGTTGGAAAGATACATGGGAGAGGCACCAATACGGTGGATTGATGGGCCATTTGATATATTGTCATGGGGGAGGGCTAAACAAGGGTTTATCCTATTCTTTCACAGCTAGCTCGTGATGTGTTGTCTATTCAAGTGTCGACCGTTGCTTCAGAGTCAGCATTTAATGCTGGTGGGCATGTTCTTGATCCATTCCGTACTCGTCTGGACCCCGAGGTGGTTGAAGCACTTATTTGTATTAAGGACTGGACAGCTGCGGGGAAAAGAGGTAATAATAGTTTATTAATTCATTACCTTCACACATCATGCATTTTTATTTATTCTTCCAATAATTAATATATTATTGCAATTGTGAAATGTAAATTTTCAGCTTCTAAGGAGAAGATTGCATCCCTCATAGATGATTTAGACGTGTTGCCGCTGCAGTCTAAGGTTAGTGACTATCTACTCATCTAGTTCACCCTTACATCTAGTGACCTTGTTATAATTGATCATCTAGTGACCTTGTTGTAACAATAACAAAGTTAGCTCATGTGTTGACTCATTTGCTTAGTAATGTATTAAAGTATGACTGGGTTTGTTCAAATATTATTTTCAGGACCAGGATAGGGACCATGAGGTGATGAGTGAGCCCGAGGATGAGGTGAGCGACTGAATGGCTTGCAAAGAATGAAAGAAGCGGTCATGTGAAGAACCGCGGCAATTCCATTGTTATCTTAGTTATATGATAATTTGTTGCGTCGCTGTCACTCATGGAACTATTTTTGTGTTATCATTTGGATGAAATAGTTATATGTCGTACTCCGTATTATTATCTATCATCAATGCACTTTTTGAATTTATCTTTTGTTATTTTATAATGTATTGACCCCATGGTTAATTATGCTATGTTCTATATTACTATATGCGTGTTATATGAATTCTATCTTTCACACAGTCATACCATGTCCGATATAATATATGTTCTATGTGCATGTTATATGAATTATATCTTTCATGCCATATCCGATATGATATTTGTTACCGTACCGTATTTGGAAGGTATTCGTATCGTATTCGTTATCGACATTATCCGTGTCCGTATTCATATCCGATACTATCCGCTCCGATACCGTATTCGAATAAAAATATGAAAACAAATATGGTTTACGAAGTATCCGATCGTATCCGAACCGATTGCACCCTTAACGGAAGGAGTGCCATACTCTTTTATCTTAACCATAGCCGAACATGGCCATCATTCCAAAGCAAGGGGATCCCGCCCCAGGTGCGACTGGCAAGCTGCTAGCAAACCTTACGGTTGGGTTTATAAACCTGCGACGGGAAAGGCCAAGCAAGGACTGCTTGGTCCATAGATCGAATTACTATAGTTAGTGTCTTTAATTACAGCCCAAAAGGATTCATCCAGATGCTCATACTTGAAACACTAGCTCTAGATCTGTACCTCTTTATAATGGATGCAACAAATTATTTAAATCACGAACAAGTTACTGCTTTCGAAAAAGTTAATTACTGTCGAACTTTTAATCTTCTGCGGGAAGCGATTCACATCTTCACCTAGGTACTGTATTCAGTCACGAACATACCTTTGTATATGCCCTTCGTATACTTCTGGACTTGGGACTCATTGAGGTAGAACACAGTATGTTTTTACTTTTATACTTGCTTATTGACTATGCACGTATTGTCCCCCGGATTTGTAGTGCTATTTGCCTGGAAGTGTAAGCGGTAAAGACAGACATGCCGGGTGTCGATGTGTCTGCTGCGCGGGTCTGTTGAGGTTCGGACCTCGGAGCCCATCCTGCATTGCCGTTATGAATTTCATGCAAGTGGCCCGTTCCACGGTGCCTACCGTCGCAACGGCTTCGCCGTGGTGCCTTCCAATGTGGTGCGGTCCAGCCTGCGTGGCTGGCCCGCAGCCGAGTGGAACGTAGTGGCTCACGTGTACGTTACCGCCCAGCACGACGCGCGTGTCGCTGCTTCTATGACCACCCGTGGCCAGGCTCACATGGCTGGGTCGTGTGGTGTAGCCTATGTTGATGTGCTCAATTTTGCAATTTATTTATTTTGCAATTTTGCTCATATGCTTTCCTCCCCCTTTTACGGCGAATTCAAACTGTCATGTGTGATAAAGTATGCGTCTTATGTTTATAGGATAGCTTATGTTTCTTGATTTGTCATCCGCGATCGTTTGCAGCAAACGTCTACCATATTCCACTAGGGTATGACGGAAAAAATATATATATATATATATAATTTATAAAAATATGAGTTATGATTTAACATACTTTATTCTAGTCATCCAATCTAATCCAACCACTAACAAAAATAGATGATCTAGGAGCGGGTTCACACGAGAGATTTACCCAGGTTCAGGCCCTCTATGGAAGAGGTAATACCCTACTCCTGCTGGATTGTTTAGCAAGTCTCGTGCGAGGAAAGATTTGAGTACAATGGATGGCGTGATCGTTCAAAGAAGAAGAAGAAGATCCTCCCCTGCGTGGGGTCCTGGCCTTGCCTTATATAGACCCGGCAAGGCCTGGAGTTACAACTACCGAGTCGCGATAACGGCACTCTTAATTGGTGCCTTAACTCTACTTAACATGCCGGGATAACGTCTGTCTTCAAGCCTTGGTAACGTCCGATCTTAATTGGCACCCGGCAGTTACTTCCGAGTGGATCTCGCAGGCCGCATCTAACCAAGTGGGCCTCTTGCAGCAGCTTTCGGCCACCCTGAACTTTGTTGGGCCGATTCTCTGTCTTGGGTCTATCCCCTGTGGATCCCGTCGTCAGTAGCCCCCGAATGCTTCAGGGTCTTGATACGGGCGCTGTCTGGTAGGCAAGCCGTGTACGCCTCCGAGTCAGCTGTAGAGAGACCTTGATGGACTCCTGAGATACCTGAAAAAGGTTAGGTTCGTGCTAAGTGGTGGGAGCTTCGGTGATACCCGTGCTTTCTTGCTGGGGAAGTCGACTGTTGGCCTGCCGGGAGGCGTATCATAATTTCCGAGTGAAACCGAAATAGCGTCTGGGCTTGTCCGAGTGGATCGTTGCCAGCTTGTGCCCGCAGGGGGGGACGCTTTCGACCTTCAGCCTCGAAACAGAGTCCTCGAACTCCGGCACTGGGTTCCGAACCAGAAACCGTTTTGTGCCGCTGTGGATACCGAGTTCGTCCTTAGCTTGGGTGTTGCCGAGTGACCTGCAAAACCCTGTTGGGTTAGTCATCGATACCCCTTTTTGCAAATCGGTCTGCTTTCGAGTGGTGCAGTTGGTATGCCTCGAAATTGTTTGGTGGAGTCGGCACGGCCTGTGTCATGATTCAGTGAGCCAAGCCGACTTCAAGCTGACTTGGCGTCCGAGTGTGATTCAACCCGATCGAGCCGAACCCGGTCGAAGCCAGCTCGGGGTCACACGAAGTCGTCTCGACTGCACGCGACGTCATTTTAGCATTTATTGTGCGCAGTTGGTTGGACAAAGCGCCTGCGGTGCTGCGGCACGATGATTTCACCTCGAGTCCCACACGAGGCGTGCGCGAGACATCCGCTGCTGCTGCGGCGACTTCGCGGGACGTCCGAAACGACGGCTTGTTATGATTGCGCCTCGAATCATGCGGGCGGTGCACGCGGGATGCCTGCTGACGTAATGCTCACCGGCCGGAATGCCTGGGACGATGGGTCATGGCGAAAAAGGCGCCTCGAATCCCATGGGATTGCGCGCGCGGGACGACGGTTGCTGTGGCGATTTGCTGCCACGTGTGGCACATGACCATCGGCAGTTCGCCTCCCTCTTCTATAAAAACGGGTGTTGGGTGAAGCAGTTCCCATCTGCCTTCGTCTTCCTCGCGCGCCTAAAACTCTTCGCCTCCAGAGCCCCGCCGTCATGCACTGCTCCTTTCCTTCCCGAGAAAACGCTCAATCCGTCACCGCCTTTCGACCATGTCGCGTGCCTCCAAGGGAAAGAAGATCGACACCGAATCCTCCTCCGCCGCCACGCTTCCCGACGACTGGAAGAATGGCGACTGGGTCCCGTCGGTGGTGACCGACGATATCCTCGCCGGCCTCTCCACCGAGGGAATGCTGCCTCCACGTACGATCAGCAATTGGAGGGCGCCCTACCAGGAGCCGGGTCCTGCTCTGCACGATCACGAACGGGTGCTACTCATCCCGTTCGTCGAGCGGGGATTATCGCTGCCGCCCCACGACTTCGTGCGAGGGCTTCTTCACTTCTACGGCCTTCAACTCCACCACCTCAGCCGCAATGGCATTCTACACATCGCGTGTTTCATCACGCTGTGTGAATGCTTTTTGGGGACTCGGCCTCACTGGGGGCTGTGGAAGAAAACCTTCGTGGTAAAGGCGCAGCCGGTCAAGGCCGATGGGTGCCTCTCCATCTGTGGGGGAGCTGGCATTCAAGTGAAGTCCGGCGCGAAGTACTTCAAGCTGCAGTTCCCGGACACCGTGCAGAAGTGGCAAGACGGGTGGTTTTACTGCCTGGATGAGCTCACTCCGACTGCCTAGGAGGGGTTGCCGAAATGTGTCCTGGGTCCCCCGATCTGGCAGAAGCGTTGGGGCGCCAAGCCTTCCAGCACAGAAATGCCGGAGGTTGAGCGGCTCATGAGGAGGATCCAGTGGCTCCAGGACAAGGGGCTTACTGGAGTAGACCTCATCGTGACCTAGTTAAGTCAGCGAATCCAGCCGCTGCAAGCTAGGGCGCACCCGATGTGGGAGTACTCGGGTGCGTCCGACCCAACCAGGGTGTCGGCAGGGGAGCTCTCGGATTGGCACTTTATGGAGCTTCTCAGGAATTTGACCAAGGAGCGATCCGGTCTCTCCAGGGCGCCACACGTGGTGCCCTACTCTACCGCCAACCCCCGGCCGACTGTAAATATTTCGTATTCTGAGTCGAAACCTTTGCCTTTTTGCTCCTTCGTTTCTTTTTAAACCGCGTCTTTGACTTTGTAGACTTTGCTCCACTTGAACTCCATGCCGCCACTTCCTGAGCAAAATCCGGCTCTGGAGGCTTTGGACGACGTGGAGGTCGATGAAGAAGCCCCCAAGGGCGGGGACCCAGAATGGGGGCGAGTTCAGGCCGACTGGGAAGACGAGTCAGAAGAGGCCCCTATGATTTTCAAACGGAGGCGTACGGACGATGCCTTTGGGTCCGAGGCCTCACGAGCCCAGGCGAAGTTGGCTCAGATGGAATCAGTCGCCAAGCGGGCGCGGGCCAACATTGCCAGTGTAACACCCAAACTTAACGATTAGGGTTTTGCCCTGCATTCATGCATACATGTCATCATCATCACCCACACCTTGTTTAAACTTAGTTGTATATCAACTTTACTTTATAGAATATGTACATATCTCATCCTCGGTGAAAATTTTTGCAAACACCAATCAATTTATTTGAAGTATCGACATCAATACCAACAATAATAAGTGGAGGAAGATGGGTCCTAGTGGGATCATCCCTCTAGAGTTCCCCTCTCGAAAGCTTCGAGCATTGCCAACTCGACGAAAACGTTCGGATTCAAAACCCTAGCGAAGCAGGATTAGGGTTAGGAGGTCAGGTAATGCCCCCGTAGATAAAAAGCTCCCAAATCTTTCAAACAGCCAAGAAATTGACGACACTAGCTCTTTGAAAAACTTCAAATTTTTTGGAGGAATGTTAGACCTAGTTGAAGTTGAAACCCCGAATTAGGTCAAACTTGGAGTTGAACTAGAGACCAGGTCAAACAAGCCCCAAATCATTTCAAACTTCTACAGTAGGTCCTATACATCAATTGGAAGCCCCTGTATAAATTTTAGAATTTTTGGAGCAAAATTGGTGCATAGAATGACGCAAATACTAATGCTGTACTTATATAAAAAGAAAAAGCAAAAAGAATTAAAAAGGGGATCTGGGCCGAAAGCCTACTCGGCCGGCCCACTCGGCCAGCCCGCCAGCCCCGCGCACGCGCCCTCCCCCTTTCTCTCTCTGACCTCCCGAGCCCGCCTGCCAGCCTCTCCTCTCTCCCCTCCTGACGCCCGGGCCCCGCTTGCCAGCGCTCGCCTCCCACGTCCCCGACGCCGGTTGGCCTCGGTGGGCGGTGGCCGCTCCGACAGCCCCCCCTTCCGACCGGCCGCCGTATTTAAGGCCCCGGTCCGGACCGCCTCCTCCTCCTCCCCTTTTCCCCACTCCAAACCCTAGAACCCCCACTGCCGAAGCTCCCCGCCTTTCTTCCCCGAGTCCGGCCAACGCTCTGGTGAGCTCGCGCCGCCGCCTCGGTCTCTCCCGAGCTAGCCCATCTTCTCCCAGACCTCACCCACTTCTCCTCCTCGCAGGTCAAAGCCCGAAAACCCGCCGGTGACGAAGCCGAAGCTCCCGCCGCCGCATTCTTCCTCCTCTCCGGTCCGAACTCCGACGAGGAATCGCCGCCGTTCTGGTCCTCGTTAGGCTCCATCTTCTCGCTCTCCGGCATCTCCATCTCCTCCCCTAACTTCCTCCCCTTCTTTCCCTTGCAGATCCGGGCCGGAGCAACCTCGCCACCGACGACCAACCTCCACCACCACCCATCGCCGTCGTCGGCCCCCTTCCGGCCTTCTCAGTCCTCCCCGAGCACCGCAACGAGCCCGGGGTGAGCCTCCCGTGCCTCCGCCGCTCTCCCCTAGACCCACCGTGGCCCCCAGAGCCCCCGGCCACCTTTCCGGCGATGCTCCGGTGAGGAGCACCGCCCCACCCGAGTCCCCGGCCACCTCGGTGCTGAGGTGGAGCAAGGGGGTGCCCTGGCAGCTCCCGGTTGGCCGGCCACGCCTTGTCAGCAGCTGACCGAGATCCCCCGAGCCCAATCAGCCCTGCCACCCGAGCCCGTCTGTCAGTCGGATGCGGTTAAGGGTGGGAGTTTTGGTGTAGATCTGCTTCGGGTGCGCTTAGCATTTTTAGGTCTGGCCGAAAAAGGAAAATTAGGGTTAGGGTTGATTTCCATTTCCGGTAAGATTTCAAACTACTATAACTTTCAAACCATAACTCCAAATTGGGCAAATTTTATATTTCTGGAAACATTGTAAAATTCTCTACATTTTGGCTGGAACCAAATTTCAAAATTTGTAATGATGCACCAACCCAATTTAAAGTTGAATTAGATGCGATCTTTTCGTACGAATCTTCGATAGTCCGTAACTTTTGGCCCATGCCACCAAAATTTACAAGTTTTATATCATTGGAAAGCTCGTGAAATTTTCTACGATTTAGTTCAACCACAATTTCTAGAACTCCAATCGAGATCTCGACCATTTGGCGTAAGCCCTAGTTTCCCCCTCGTATGCGACGTTTGTCGATAAACCCTAGCTCGTGATAGTAGCTCCAAATCAAATGTTTTTCAGCGGCGTTAGGGTTGTATCTCTGAAACTTCTTTACTACTTACACTTCAAACCATGACCATCTATTTCGGCTAGAAGCCTCCAGCCCCAAACCTTACCACCGCATACCATGACATGCGTATAAAATTAGGGTTTCAACGCGGCCTGTATCAATCCCCTCTAGGAAATTGGATTGCCCTAGGATTCAAACGTCCTTAAGTCACTATAGTAATGCATATCTAGCATTGTACATCATGCATACATGCTGAACTCATTATCTTTTATCGTTTCTTTTCCGGTGTTCGTGTTAATTGCAACAGAGCCTGAAGAGGGAGACCACCCGGCTTACGACTCCACGCAAGATCAGGAACCCTGTGACCAAGGCAAGCAGAGCTTGTTGCATTTTATTGTAGGTTCACTATTATTCCATGTGTTTGCTTGTTTACGTTGTGATCAAATGGGCCAAACAAGCATGCTAGGGTTGCGGTGTATTGTACCCCGTGTAGTCAAGGATTGAACTTGAATACTCTATCTACTGAAATTTGAGATAAGTGAGATGCGAGAGCCGAGGGTGGAGTAACGATGAATAAAGTTGGTATTAATTGAAGCTATAGGAGCGACCCCCGGTGTTTGAAGTTGTGTTGTCACTATACCAACCTGAGGTGATTTCATTGTATTACTCCCCCTGTCACGCGTGAACGTTATCGGAATCTCTGCCATGAGTTTATCGAATTGGTGAGTCCCGGTCACTGGGAGACTAGCTACCTCCGGTGGAGGGCACATCGTTATCCTCATGGGGATGTATTGCCGATAACGGTTAGAGAAAAGTTGAATATGACAATTGACGAATGTGTGGTCCTTTGGGAACGTGTGGTCCCTAAGGAAATTGGAATGTCATGCTAAATGCTTTCATGCCGTAGTTTGATTAGTGTATCACTTGGGGTATAGGCTGCCTATTATGTTTCCCTCTTACCATGTTGCCTACCTGTCCTCCCTTCACATTGTTTATGCCATGTTTCTTGATTCTGTATCTTGTTACTTTGAGAAGCATCATGTTTATTCCTGTTGTAGTAAATCCATGTGTAGGACATTTAATCAAGCACGAATAAGTCTTGCGAGTACTTTTGTACTCATCTAGGTTATTCCTAGAGCTTGCAGGTGAGCCGGTGGTCGAGGACTTTTTCGACGACGCTTGAAATTGTGGTTTCCTCGGTAGTGTTCGACTTGTGGGATTATTGTGGGAATATTTTGGACAGTGGTTGACGCGCCGCTGTGGGTCTTGCTTATTTCTTCCGCTGCTACTCGTTTTACTTTATGGATTCGACTAAAACTTTCGGTTATAGCCGAGTGATGTAATATTGGTCCACAATGTGGATAGCTAGTATCATTATCGTATCGTAGTGCTTTGTTGTGATATACAAGTTGTTATTCGGGCTGCCCATATGCAATGTGTGTATGATATGAAGTGTATGGGTATGCCGTGAAGAGTTAAGGCCGTTCCTCTTATTACTAGGTCGAGCAGGAATCGGTTGAGTGACCCGCTGGCTGAGATGCTGTGCCGGCCAGGCAGGGTGTGGGCGTATTCTACCGGGCTTTCGAGCGACCCACTAGCTTCCGAGCTAGGTTAGGGTGTGGGTAGAATCGCCGGGCTCCTCCGACCTTGTTTTGCCTGGTAGAATTCGGGAACGACTCTAAACCTTCACCGGATCAGGGAATTGTATGTGGTTCTGGGAAGTTTAGTCGCTTCCGGCCGGCTTGCGTTGGTCAGGTGTCGGATCACTCCGCCTCGGTGAGTACGGCGCAGGTACCGTGCCACCAGGTCGACTGGTCCTTCGGCCCTTGGCGACCATTCGTCCCCCTAATCATATGTAATTCCCGGGTCCGTGACAGCCAGCCCTGCGGTACAAGCTACCGCGTCTGCCGTCAAGCCGGTTGCACCCCAGCCGGCATCCGCCAGCTCCTCCGGGGGTCCGTCCGCCCCGGCGAAGCCGAAGAAAAAGATGGTCCATACGACCACCAGGTATGCTTCTTTCGCTTTCTTTCCCATTTCAATTGAAAAGGGAAAGATGCTGAAGTCGGTTTGCACTATTGTCTTTTGCAGACTCCAAAGGAAGCTCTCCGACAAAGGAGGCTTCCAACCCGGCTCATCCACGGGGCCGACTCCAACCCCGCCACCAGGGTCGGCCTCTCCAGCTCCGACTGTGACTACGCCCACCGCGCCCGTGGCAATGGCGTCGGAGTCGGGCGAGGGGACGGACCGACTCTGCAGAGCCGGCGGACAGGGCCCAGGACCAGCTCATCACCGAGTCTTCACCGGTGGTGGAGTGAAGCCTGGTGCTGGCTCCCGCGCCCGCGCCCGAAGAGACGGCACCCGGTTCGTCAAGCAGCCTTGTGCCCGCGCTGCTGCTACCGAGCTGCAGCACGGAGGACCTAGCTGCGGTGCAAAGGGCCACTGACCGCATCGCTGCCCTCAGCTCTAAGCTTAGGGAGTTTGCTGACGTGGCCAAGACCTTGGCGGACTCGGCCGAGGTTTTGGATTCTTCCGTCGGGGTAAGTCTTCACATTCAATCTTCGCTTGATCTTTAACACTGGGAGCACGATCAGTGCACCCAGTGGGTGTAGCCCCCGAGTCTCGAGCCGACTGTTTGAGTCGGCTTGAGACTTATTAACTCGGGTCCCACTGACTCAAATTTATCACTTTGTCCAGGCTGCGGTCCGACTCGGCTGAGGCAGCCAAGCGCTTTTAGAGAGGAACGCCTCCCTCAAGAAAGCGTTGGCTGACAAAAGGGCCAGGACCTGGCAACTCGAAGAAAAACTTGCTGCCGCGGGGAGTAAGCATTCGAATCATTGTAATCGTTTGCCTCGAAATTTTCTTAACTCTAATCTTTTCGAGTCGGCAGATGTCGAGGCCGAGAATGCCCGCCTGCACGGACAGTTGAAGGTCTCTGTCCCGCTGGAAAAGGTGTCAGGGATGATCGACGCAAAGATGGCCGAGCTTGACAGCGAGCTGAGGCAAGCTCGTGAGATCATGAAGACCGCCGCCTTGCTGCAGTCGGAGCATCAGCAGCTGGCCACTCAGTTTGAGCAACTGACGGCCACCAATCGCGAGCTGCAGGCACAAGTCAACAGCTTCTACTCGGAGATGACCGAGTCGCAGCAGCGGCATGCTGCGGCCATCGTCGAGTGGGAGAAACGGGAGTCGGAGCTCATAGGGCATCTCAAGAAAGCCAACGAGACCCTGCTCGGTGAGCTTTCGAGTGGCTTCTTTTGTCCATTCTCTTGCTTAGTTCCTTGTAACAATTCTAAAGCAGATGCTTACCCAGAACTGGAGGAGGAGGCAAGGCATGCGGTGCTCCGACTCCGAGCACTGGAGCACCCGGCTGAATCAGCGCTCGACGCCTTCTGGACACCCGAGTTGATGTCCAGTTGTATCGTCACTGTGGAGGACTGACTCCTCCAAGTGAAGAGCCTCATTCAACGCATGAAGTCGGTTGCATAGAGCCTTTGCGCCAAGCTCTGGCCCAACGATGAAGTGGGCTCCAGCATCTTCGCCCTCGCCGACAAGCTTTCACAAGGCTCGGCGGAGGTGGAGAAGTGGAAGGAGTCAGCAGCCCGCTCGGGAGCCGGCATGGCGCTGGCGATGGTGCTGGCGCACCACCCTGACGTGGACATCGATGGGATTTTCGCTAGAGCCCCACTCGACGCAGAAGGCAAGTCGGTCGACCCGTTGAAGTTGCTCCCCCAAGTTCGCCGCGCCGCGAGCTGGATTGTCGAGTTCACCGACCTGGAGGAGCGCGTAGAAGCGACTCCAGAAGAATAGATGTATTTTTCTTATTTGTTTTTGTTTAGACTCGATATGCCAAATGAAATTATGTAAAGACTACTAAGTTGAACAAGTAGATTTTTGCAATGAACTTCTTGTGTTATTTTGCACAAGTTGTTTTGCTCGTCTGAGTTAGTTTCTACGCCGAGTCCTTTCGCATGCAGGCCGACCTTTAGCTTTTGCTCTTGCCAACCAGACAGCCGGGTTACGACTGTAGTTGGGGACGAAGAGTGGGCCTTAGGTACCATACACGTTTACTTAGACCTTCGCGGAGAAAAAATTAGAGGAGTCAATACAACCTGAGCCGACTGGCAACACCCAGTGGGTCGAGGTAGCCCCCGGGGATTGCCCGGAAGAATCGAACCACTCGGATATTTGGTGTAGCCTCCGGGGGTTGCCCAAGGGAACAAACCAGTTTGAACAGTAACGTCACAAATAAATAATTCCAACTGGAAAGTGTGGAAAAAATAGTTCCCCCCGAGTGCCGCTCGGGACAGGGAAATTTTATTCATGATCAAAAACTGCTAAGTATTGCGAATACAAAGTGTTCAGTAAAAAAGGGACGTAGCTGTGCGACGTTCCAAGTCCTCTCGGTGACTGCTCCTGGTGCCGGGTCCTCCAGTCGGTAGACGCCGTTGTGCAGTACTTGGTTGATGATGAACAACCCCTCCCAAGGCGGCGAAAGCTTACGCATGCCAGCTTTATCTTGGATGAGTCGGAGAACCAAATCACCTTTATTGAAGACTCGGCCCCAGACTTGGCGGTTGTGATAGCGGTGCAAGTTTTGCTGGTATATAGCCGAAATGTGAAAGAGCAAGTTCCCGGGCTTCCTCTAAGAGATCAAGGTCATCCTGCCTTGCCGACTCAGCATCCGCTTCCACATATGCTACAACTCGCGGGGAGTCATGGAGGATGTCACTCGGCAAGACAGCTTCAGCTCCATAGACCATGAAGAAAGGCATGTAGCCAGTCGACCGGTTTGGAGTAGTCCTTAAGCTCCAGAGGACAGAAGGGAGCTCGTCGATCCAGCAGCCGGTAGTTCTTTGTAGAGGAACCAGCAACCGAGGCTTGATGCCTTGGAGGATGAGCACATTGGAACGCTCAACTTGGCCATTGGACTATGGATGAGCCACCGAAGCGTAGTCGACTCGAATGCCGTGGTCCTGGCAAAACTAGCGGAAGACTTCGGCAGTGAAGTTCTTGCCATTGTCGGTGATGATACTGTGAGGAATGCCGAATCAGAAGACGACCCCCTTCATGAAGTTGACGGCAGTCGGACTATCGAGCTTCATGATGGGTTTGGCCTCAATCCACTTAGTGAATTTGTCCACCGCCACAAGGAGGTGGGTGAATCCACCACTCGCTTTCTTGAGTGGACCCACCATGTCGAGTCCCCACACGGCAAAGGGCCATGTGATAGGGATGGTCTTGAGCGCATTAGCTGGCAGGTGTGATTGACGTGCGTACTGCTGACAGCCATCGCAGGTGCAAACGAGTTCCTCTGCATCAGCATGAGCAGTGAGCCAGAAAAAACCATGACGGAAAGCCTTGGCGACGAGTGCTCGCGAAGAAGCGTGGTGACCGCAGGTTCTCGAATGAATTTCCTCAAGGATTGCTCTGCCTTCCTCCGGTGAAACGCACTTCTGGAGAACTCCAGAGGTGCTGCGCTTGTAAAGCTTGTTGTTGACGATGGTGTAGGCTCCAGCGCGGTGCACAATACGACGTGCCTCAGTCAGATCCTCGGGGAGCTCCTTCCTTAAGACGTAAGAGAGGAACGGCCGAGTCCAAAGAGGCATGACGGCCAGGACGCCTTCCTGAGCCGAGTCAATGTTTTCGGAACCTTGGGGCGTGACCTCGGATGAGCCGGTTGCAGACTCCATCTTGACGGAAGGCTGATGTAGTTGTTGCAGGAAAACGCCAGGTGGCACCTTTTCTCGAGTGGAGCCGATCCGGGCCAGGGAGTCGGCTGCTTTGTTGTCGGCCCGGCGAACATGATGAAGTTCGAGACCTTCAAAATGGCCTACGAGCTATCGTACGGCAGCGTAATACGCTACCATGGTGGGGTCCTTAGCATCCCACGTCTTCATCACTTACTGCACCACCAGATCTGAATCACCGTGACATAAGAGTCGGCGGATACCGAGTGAGATGGCTATGCGCAAGCCATGCAACAGCGTCTTGTATTCCGTGACGTTGTTAGATGCCGCGAAATGGATCTACAACACGTAGTGGAGTTTGTCGCCCTTGGGAGAGATGAGGACGACTCCAGCCCCCGTGCCCGCAAGCATCTTCGACCCGTCGAAGTACATGATCCAGTGCTCCGAGTGCACTTCGGGCAGGAGGGACTGGGTTTCTGTCCACTCGACAATGAAGTCAGCAAGAGCTTGGGACTTTATAGCCTTGCGAGGCTCGTAGTTGATGTTGTGAGCCATGAGCTCAATTGCCCACTTAGCGACTCGGCCCGTGGCATCCCTGTTGCCAATGATGTCTGACAAAGGAGCATGGCTGACCACGGTAACCGAGTGGGCTTAGAAATAGTGCACCAGCTTCCGTGCTGCCATGAATACGCCGTAGACGAGCTTCTGGTCGTGCGGGTAGCGCTGCTTCGACTCAGAAAGGACCTCGCTGACATAGTAGATGGGTCGCTGCACTTTCTGCACCCGATCTTCTTCTGCTTGCTCTACCACCAGAACCACGCTAACCACTTGATTGGTGGCTGCAATGTAGAGCAGCAAGGGCTCCCCTTCCATCGGTGTAGTGAGGACTGGAGGTGTAGACAGCAGTCGCTTGAGGCCGTCGAAGGCCCGTTGAGCTTCGCTGGTCCATTCGAAGGAGTCGGATTTCTTCAGGAGTCGGTAGTGATATAGCAGTAAGCCCCAAACGGGGTAATGAAAGAAGTCTTTATTTGATCTGATTCTGTCATCTTAATATGGTGGTAGCCTGAATAGGCATCTAGAAAACATAAACGCTCACACCCTGCGATGGAGTCGACTACCTGATCGATACGAGGTAGTGTGAACGGGTCCTTGGGGCAAGCTTTGTTAAGCGAAGTGTAATCTACACACATTCGCCAAGTCTTGTTCTTCTTAAGAAGCAGGACTGGGTTTGCTAACCAGTCTGGGTGAAGAACTTCCTTGATGAACCCGGCCGCGAGGAGTCGGGCTATCTCTTCTCCAATGGCTTTGCGCCTATCCTCGGTGAAAAGGCGGAGGGATTGCTTGACTGGCTTCGCGTCTTTAGAGACGTTGAGGGAGTGCTCGGCGAATTTCCTTGGAACTCCGGGCATGTCAGCTGGCTTCCATGCGAAGATGTTCCAATTCTCACGAAGGAAGTCGACGAGCGCGCTTTCCTATTTGGCCCCAAGGTCAGACCCGATCTGGACCATCTTGGACGGATCATCGGGGTGGACCTGGACTTTCTTTGTGTCCTTGGCTGACTAGAAAGCGGACTCGAATGCTGACTTCTTGCTAGGCGGAGCTTGTTCGAGGTCAGCATTCTTCTTGATGGCCTCTAGCTCTTCCACCGCGATCAGGGACTAAGCGATGTCCGCGCTAGCAATATCGCACTCAGTGGAGCGCTCGAAGTCGCCAGCGATGGCGATGACCCCCTTAGGACCCGGCATCTTAGCTTGAGATAGACGTAGCACGGCCTAGCCATGAATTTGGCATAGGCCAGGCGTCCGAAGATGGCGTGGTAAGCGCTTCGAAAGTCGATGACCTCGAAGGTCAAGGTCTCCACCCGGAAGTTGTCAGGACTGCCGAAAACAACCTCCAGGGAGACCTGCCTCAAGGGTTTGGCGCATTTCCCAGGCACTATCCCGTGGAAGGTAGTACTACTAGGACAAAGTTGGGACTCCAAGATCTGCATTTTCTTCAGGGTCTCTATGAAGATGATGTTGATGCTGCTTCCGCCGTCCATAAGGACCTTGCGGAGTTTGAAACCACCAACTTGCGGATCCACCACTAGCGGGTGCTTGCCTGGGCACGGGACGTGATCCGGGTGGTCAGAGTGGTCAAAACCGACTGGCACCTCTGACCAGTCCAGCCATTGTGGAACTGCCGGGACTGTCGCGTTTACCTCGCGGCATCACAGCTTTCGATTCCTTTTGGACTCGGATCCCTGGAAGATCATGAGGACGCCCCTCTGCGGGGGATACTGCGGTGCGCTGCCACCCGGAGGGCCACCCTCATCACCGGCGTCAGGAGCGGGTTGTTTCTCTTCCCGGAGGCGCTTTAAGAAGCTGCATTCCCTGGTTGAGTGACCCGCCTGGTACTCGGCAGTGCTGTGAAAAGAGCAGGGTTTGTCGAGGATCTCCTCGAAGGTGAGCCTCGGCGCCTTGCGTTGCTACAAAGGGCGCTCCTTCTTTTGACCGCCATCACTGCACTGGGGCCTCGTTCAGTGGCCGCGACCAAGTCGGCGCCACTAACTCCATCCCTGGTGCCAGCTTTTCGCTTCTGGGGGCGGTTATCGCCACGCTTCCGACCCGAGTTGGCATGGTCTTTGCGGCTTGAGGACTCGGCTTTTGACTTGCCCTTGTCCTCGTACCGCATTGCCTCCTCACCATTCGCATGCTTGCTGGTGACTTCCATGAGTCGGCCCATGGTCTGAATATTAGACCTGGCCAACTTATGCTTCAGGAGCTCATACTTGACTCCCTGAGAGAAGGCCTGAATGGCCTGCGTCTTAGAGACGTCCTTGATGGAGTTGCGTAGCCGGGTCCAGCGCTGAATATAGTCGCGTACCGACTCCTCTTTCTCCTGGACGCAGAGCCAAAGGTCCTGCGCGTTCCCGGGCCGCTTGTATGTGCCCTCGAAGTTTTTGACGAAGGCCTCTTGGAGGTCCTTCCAATCGTAGATGCTATCTTCGGGCAAGCTGTTAAGCCATGCCCGCGCGGAGCCTTCAAGCATCAAGAGAAGGCTGTGGAGGGCAACGCGTTCGTTGCCTCTGCCAATGTTACAAGCGACGAGATAGTCGGCAAGCCAAGTCTCTGGCTTGGCAGTGCCATCGTACTTGTCGACGCCACTGGCGATCCGGAACCGATCCGGGAATGGCTCAGAACGAATCCGCCTGCTAAAGCATAGCGGACCGGTGGAGGCCGAGCCGCCCGGCTGGTTAACCTCGTCACCACGATGCTCAGCCCACATCCTGGCTGCCCGACGTCCCTCGATGTCGTCCCGAGCGTCACGGACATTGTTTGCCCGGGCTCGGGGGGAGTCGGCTCGGTGACGCTCCGCCTAGAGTCGGTTGATCTCCTGGCGGGCATCAGGGCGCCAGTTCATGGAGCGGCTCGGCTGCGATGAGCCCACGGTGATGGGGCGACTCGGAGCCGCTGAGGGCCGGCTCTGCGCGGACCCGGAGTCCAGCCGGTCGCTTACCGAAGCAACCTCATTCTACTGTTCCACCGCCATCTTCATCAGGGTGACGAGTCGGCGGTAGGTCTCTGCCGCAGGACCATCTACCGGTGGCGGAAGCGAATCAGCCAGTGCAGCAGCCACAATGAGGTTCTGCGCCGGGGTTTGATAGACCGGGACGCCATCCCGCTCTCGAGCCAAAAGAGAATTGCGGACGTCACGACCCCTCCGAGCGGCTGATGACACGGCGCGGCGTGGGTGCTGGCGGGACCCATGAGCCGGGCCTCCACCATATTCACGTTCACGCGCCTCGAGAGCTGCTTTCTTTTGGTCGACGTGATCCCGCTCCGCCAGGATGGCCTGACGAGAAGCTTCGATGGCCCTTCCAACCTCCGACTGGCCAGTAATGGGCGTGCGCAAAAGCTCGTCCATCGCTCCAGCCGTCGCACCTGACGTGCCTGCTGCACCGGCTGTACTGGGCGCGACCATGTACACTTCGGCCATGGAGGTACGGCTGTGCGAACTCTCGTACCCGTCGGATGCAGAATCCAGGACGGGCAGAAGTGAGTCAGAGCCGATCATGCCGATGAGCTGGGAAGACTCCTCGCCGTCACGTGAGGGCCCCAAGGTGTGTTTGGGTGCCAGCTCCGCCGCCGGGCAAGGAAACGGATCCTGAAGGCGAAGTCGGCCGAAATCGTCGGCCAAGAAACGCAAGCTCCCGAAGGAGAGCGTCGCGCCTCTTGGAAATGCGGCGGAGGTAAGGTGCTGTACCGAGTGGTCGAACACGAGCTTGCCACCGATGACCGGAGAAGATCCTGCCTGGATCGCAACTCCAGCCTGCGCCTCCCCTACCTCGCGCGCCAACTGTCACGAAGATTTCGCGGTAATATATATTTCTAGTAGGATTTGGGGGCGCAAGAGGATGATCCAGGAGCGGGTTCACACGAGAGATTTACCTAGGTTCAGGCCCTCTATGGAAGAGGTAATACCCTACTCCTGCTAGATTGTTTAGCAAGCCTCGTGCGAGGAAAGATTTGAGTACAATGGATGGCGTGATCGTTCAAAGAAGAAGAAGAAGAAGATCCTCCCCTGCGCGGGGTCTTGGCCTTGCCTTATATAGACCCGGCAAGGCCTGGAGTTACAACTGCCGAGTCGCGATAACGGCACTCTTAATTGGTGCCTTAACTCTACTTAACGTGCTGGGATAACGCCTGTCTTCAAGCCTTGGTAACGTCCGGTCTTAATTGGCACCCGGCAGTTACTTCCGAGTGGATCTCGCAGGCCGCATCTAACTGAGTGGGCCTCTTGCAGCAGCTTTCGGCCACCCTGAACTTTGTTGGGCCGATTCTCTGTCTTAGGCCTATCCCCTGTGGATCCCGTCGTCAAGATGCATAAGTCATTTATCAACTAATCTTTTACTCACTGTTTTCAAATGGTGTACATATTTACTCAAAGCAAGCTAACTTTCTATGTTGTATTCGTTGGTGCGCTACTTCTTTTTTAATTCAGAAGCATGCGGTGATTAATTCACACGGCCTAGCCAATAGCATTCAACTATGTTTGATGATTTCCTGTCATATTTAAAATTCAGAAACTGATGCCAGCTGAAAGTTCCATTGTCTATTTTTCTCTCTGAATCAAGATTTGTTATAGTATTATGGTAACAAACGGCATCTAATTGATTTTTCATCCTCATTTATTAATTCAAAGAATTGAAGTAAGGATTAGAACTAGCTTAAATTTGTTATGAAATGTTGTGGTTGTTGTATCAGTTTGATGATAAGTCATCCAAGTTTATTAATTCAAAGAATTGGAACTTAGAAATAGAGCTAGCTTAAAATTGTATGAAACGTTGTGATTGCCATATCATTTTATGATATTAAGTTCGTAAATTTTCTAAAAGAAGGGTGTTTTTTCAAATTTAGTGATATTATATTAGTAGAGACATAATTTATATATTGCATAAAACATGCATTATACGCATATGGTTACTAGTGGGGTGTAAAGTTCAGATTTACATATCCCTCTCTCAGAAATACCAGATATAGGGGGATTATCTATGAATGGTCATGATCCTTTCAACTGGATCAATATGAGACCACTACATTGTATATCAAGAGCACATGTTGTGACATTCATCTAGGTGTGGCAATTATCATGATCAAGCATAAGGTCTAGGTGCTTCACTCCCAATCTAATTAACAAAGGCAACTAACTCCAGTATATTTACGGTACTGGCAACCCTTTTGTTTTGTCACCAAATCTTATTGTTCTTGTGATAGATGGTCACTAAATATAATTTTACTACGTATCTAAGTACCCATAATTTGTTACGGATAAAAAGAGTACAACCGACCACACTAACCATTGTTGTCAACTTAGCTTGCTCCACATCTCAGCTATGTTATCGTGCTTACCTAAGTTCCACCTAAGTCAGCGTCACGCCTCCACAATGAGGTCCGTGTCATGCTCAATTTGAATTACAGAATTCTCAGGAGCTGGTTAATTAAGTCAGTTTATGTAGTAGCTTTGTTGTGTTTTAGTTAAATAATTTGTTATTTTTTGTTAGAGATTTTCTGTTACTATAGGAAGAGAGGTAGAACGCATGCATAGATCGTGTCTCACTAACTCTTATTTTCATAAAATAGTAAAGATAAAAATTCAGCAGAAAAATTAATAGTAACAAGAGATGAGATAAATAAAATAGAACATCTCTAGATACACTAGCTTTATCTAACGATCCAGCCGATCACCTGCAGCTCACATAGACCAAACGAGGATTGGGCAAAAGTGTTAGAATTAAATGGTTTGCCCCATTTAATTAATTCTTAATAAATTTTAAGGTCCATGTATTTGTAAAGATGTGTAATTTTTTTAGTCCTATATGAAAAGTTGAAGTAGAAATACACCAACTTGAAAAGTGAAACGTGTCACATCTCTTGTGGCATTGGAAGGCAATAGTACAAGCACGCAGCACTTAGCCTCCCGTGCAGCCTTCCTGATCGCACCTATATAAAGGGCCTCGCCGCACAAAGAGCAGAGTGCACTGCTACTAAGGTTTCCCAATGCCAGCATTTGCATGCACCTATGTTTGGGAGAGCAGGCCTCCGGAACCCCATCCCTTGAGATCCTGCACTGGGAGAGGGCGAATAAGGTTTTTGGAGAGCGCTTTGTCGCGACTGATCACATATGACTTCATCTGCATCATGCGAATAACTATGTCATCTTCACCATGGCAGGAAACGACCTCACCAACAACGGCTCCACTGCTTCTGTTGTCGCCATTTTCTTGGCCAACGCCAAATATGTCTTGTGCATCTTTCTGTTCGTGCTTGGATTTGGCTTGGTTTTCTGTGCTAATATGAGAAATATGCCAGAATACTACCAAGCAGGATCTTGCATGTCTAGTTTGTTTGAAAATATCTTGGAGACTAAATCTGCTAGAAATACGTTTATGTCGTATCTCATGCTTTTCTAGATTTATTTAATTCAAAAATCGCTCATTATTCGAACAATCCAAAAACCTTATTTTAGGCAATTTTTAATGATTGGTTTTGCTGCTACACTAAAATCGAGTCCGTTTAACAGACTACACTTTAAGAGATGGGAAATAAAAGTCACCTTGTGGCTCATCGCTATGAACGTGTAGTGGGTGGTGGCTGGCAAGCCTGAGGGAGCAATTACTCCTGAACAGCAGAAAGCGTTCCAGGAAGCCACCATCATCTTTGTGGATGTTGTTATAAGCGTGATTGGTGAGAAATTGGTTGATGCATATTTACATATGCAAGAAGCCAAGGAACAGTGGGATGATCTCGAAGCCAAGTTTGCTGTGATTGATGCAGTCAATGAACCGTATGCCATGGAGCAGTATCATGATTACAAAATGGTCGATGACCGTTCTGTAGTTGACCAGGCTCATAATATAATGCATTGTAAAGAAACTCGAACTCCTCCGATGTGTGTTGCCCAATAAATTTGTCGTTGGGGGCATTATTGCCAAGCTTCCTCCTTCATAGAGGAACTTTGCCACTTCTTTAAAACATAAGAGATAGGAGATCTCTGTCGAGAATCTCATTGGGTCTCTTGGTGTCAAAAAGAAGGCGCGGGTAAAGGACAAACATTCTAAGAGAAACGAGGGATCTTCTAGTGCCAACCTAGTGCAAAAGAAGAATGCCAACAAGTTAGAGGGAAGAACAAGGTCACACAGACTATCAACTTCAAGTAGAAGAAGAACACAAAAGAAAATCTTTGCTTTGTGTGTGATAGCTTGGGGCCAAGGAATGCAAGAGTCGCAAAGGCAAGAAAGATCAGCAAGGATAGAACTCTAAGTCTATCAACGTGACTATTGGCAACACCGAGACGGGAGCATCGATATGGTAATTTACCTATCATTCTTTTGGTTTGTTAGTCTACCGATTGATGGATTGATACTAGTGCTAATATTCATGTGAGTGCTGATATCTTATTGATCTCTTCTTACTAGGTCGCTCGAGATTCCTCCATTCTGATACGGAATGGATCATATGCTTCTGTTCATGGTGTTGGCACAGTAGATTTGAAGTTTACTTCGGGAAAATCGTGTAGTTATAGAACATGCAACATGTCCCTTCAATAAACAAGAATCGTTAGCGGGTCCCTTCTGTGTCGAGATGGGTTTAAGTTTGTATTTGAGTCAAATAAAGAAGTCTTGTCTAAGTGTGGACTTCTCATTAGTAAAGGCTACAAGTGTGGAGGTTTGTTCCGCTTTTCTCTTTTATAATTTTGTAATGAAGTTGTAAACCATGTTTGTGATGGAGTTAATGGAGGTGAAACTAATGTTTGGCATTCACAACGTTGTCATATTAATTTTGGTTGCATTACGTGGCTTGCCATTTTGAATTAATCCCGAAAGCCACCTTAGTCAAAGGCTCTAAGTGTCAAGCTTGAGTGCAAGCTAAATAACCTCGTAAGCCTCACAAGGCTGCAAAGGAAAGAAACTTAGCACCATTAGAACTCATACATTCGGATCTCTGCGAGATGAATGGTGTGTTAACAAAGGGTGGAAAGAGATACTTCATGACATTGATTAATGATTCCACTAGATATTGCTATGTGTATCTGTTGAAATCCAAGGATGAGGCCTTGCACTACTTTAAAATCTATAAGGCAGAAGTTGAAAGCCAACTTGAAAGAAAGATCAAAAGGGTTAGGTCACATCATGGTGGAGTGTATTTTCTAATGAGTTACTTTATTGTATGAGGAACATGGTATAATCCGTGAGAGGATGCCTCCCTATTCACCTCAGCCAAATAGGGTTGCCAAGAGGAAGAACTGCACTCTAACTTATTTGGTTAACGCCATGTTACATACTGCGGGTCTATCCAAGGCATGGTAGGGGAGGCTATATTGATTTCTTGTCATGTCCTAAATAGGGTTTCTACAAAAAATAAAGAGATAACCCCATATGAAAAATGAGAAAAGAAAATAATATAACTTTCTTACATGCGTATTTAGGGTTGCTTGGTGAAAGTCATCGTGCCGATTTCGAATAAATGCAAGCTTGTACCAAAAACCATGGATTGTGTCTTTCTGGGCTATGCTCATCATAGCATTGGTTATATATTTTTAGTGGTGAAATCTGGAGGACCTGACATGTATATTGGTACAATCATGGAGTCCATACATGCCATGTTTTTTTAGGATATTTTCCTACGAAAGTTATGCCTAGAAGTTCAAGTCAGGAGTCTAATCAAACTCCTGAACATGCCATCCCAATGGAATATTTTGAACAAACACCTAAGGAAAATCCTGAGAAAGATAATGAAGCTCTTTGGAGGAGCAAGAGATATAGGATCGTAAAGTCTTTTGGTGATGATCTCATTGTAAACCTCGTTACTCTCAGGACTATTTCAGAAGCTTATGCATTTCCGATGCAGACTACTGGAAGGAAGCAATCGGTAGCAAAATGGATTCTATTATCGCTAATGAAACTTGGGAGATCATCGATCGTCCTTACGGTTGCAAACATGTAGGATGTAAGTGGGTGTTTAGGAAGAAGTTTAGGCCTGATGGTACAATTGAAAAGTACAAGGAGCGGCTTGTGGCCAAGGGTTATATCTAGAAAGAAGGCGAGACTTCTCTGATACCTACTCACCTGTGGCCCGAATTATCACCACTCGAGTACTATTGTCATTGGCAGCCTCGCATGGTCCTCTCATTCATCAGATGGATGTTAAGACAGCTTTCCTGAATGGAGAGTTAAATGAGAAAATTTATATGGAGCAGCTAGATGGATTTGTAGTAGATGGTCAAGAAGAAAAATTTTGTAAGTTATTGAAGTCTTTGTATGGACTTAAACAAGCATCTAAGCAATGGCATGACAAGTTCAATGAACTCTAACATCTTCAAGCTTTGCTATGAATGAAGCCAATTGATGTGTATACTAACACCATGGTGGGGGCGAGGAAGTTATTATGTGTCTGTATGTTGATGACATACTAACCTTTGGAACCAACCTTCATGCCGTTGAAGAGGTCAAGGCTTTCTTATCTCATTGTTTTGAGATGAAGAATCTGGGAGTAGCTGATGTTATTTTGAACATCAAGCTAATGAAAAGTGAAGATGGTGGGATCACACTTTTGAAAAGGTCTTGAGTCATTTTGACTATATTGACTACAGGCCTTCTCCAATACCTTATGATCCTACCGTGTTGCTTTGGAAGAACCGGAGAGTAGTCAGGGATCAACTGAGATATTCTCAAACCATCGGTTCACTTACGTATTTAGCTAGTGCCACTAGACCTGATATCGTGTTTGCCGTGAGAAAACTAAGTTGGTTTGTTTTCAAGCCAGGAGATGATAATTGGCATACTCTTGAGAGAGTAATGCGCTATCTAAGAGGCACAATGAGCTATAGCATTCACTATACCGGGTATCCAAGGGTACTGGAGAGTTATAGTGATTCAAATTGGATATCTGATGCTAATGAGATCAAGGCCACTAGCGGAAATGTATCCACTCTTGGCATTGTTTCATGGAAGTCTTACAAGCAGACCATCTTAATGAGGTCAACAACGGAAGCAAAACTCATAGCATTAGATACAACCACTGTTAAAGTTGAATGGCTTCGAGAACTCTTAATGGACTTGTGGGTAGTTAAAAAATCAATACCGGCTATCCTCATAAACTGTGACAATCAAACAATGATTGCCAAAGTGAACAGTTCTAAGGATAAAATATAGTCATCTAGACATGTGAAGAGAAGGGTGAAATCTGTCAGGAAATTGAGAAACTCTGAAGTGATAGCATTGGATTAAATCCAGATGGCTAAGAATATGGTAGATCCCTTTACAAAAGGTTCATCATGGAATGTGATAGACACTGTATCGAGGGAGATGGGGTATGAGACCCATGTGAGTCAACCATGGTGGTAACTCAACCTATGTGATTGGAGATCCCATAAAAGTAGGACCTGGAAAAAATAAGCTATTGATTAACTACAGGAGAGTACATTTATAAACCCGCCCTGTTGGAGATGCAATACTCTGATAATCTACATGGCAGGTTGATTTTATCTTAATGTGTTATGTGGCTTTATAAGCAAAGATATTGTTCTATAGAGCAATCTTGAAAAAACACACATATGTGAGCCTGACTGCTAGTCATAGTCTATGAGATAGAGTAGTCTCTAGTTAGCTCATGAAAGAGCAGGAGTACGACTTATATGCTCTAAACTGAGGGGTAGCCTAGTACCAGCGAGGATTTTAAGTGAAATTTATCTGCACAAAACCGCCAATTTAAGTTTAGTCCATCGTGTAGTTACGAATGAATGTAGCTTATTGTTCTAAGTGGATGAACAATCCTAACTAGTGTCCACTGAAACACTGATATATCATACATCACAGTAGATCAGAAGGCAATTTCATGTACCTTGGGATCTGGTGGGGGATTGTTAGAATTAAATGGTTTGGCCCATTTAATTAATTCCTGATAAATCCCAAGGCCCATGCATTTGTAAACAGGTATAATTCCTTTAATCCCACATGGTGAGTTGAAGTACAAATACAACAACTTAAAAAGTGGAACTTGTCACACTCCTTGTGGCATTTGAAGGGAATAACACGTGTGCGCGCTCACTCGTTTGCTCGCCTCACCGAGCCCGGCCGGGCCGCGGCTCGTGGCCAACCGAGGTGTGGTTGGTCTGTGCGGTGCGGTCTAGTTTTACTGACCCACTTCGAGAATTGAGTAACCGGAACTGAAAGGGAAGGTGGATCCATTACGCGTTTCCATGGGAGTTGATCATTTCGTTACATCTTGTCCTTATGGCACATTGGTAGCGAACACTTCATCTCCCATGCAGCCTTTCCCCCATCCCGAGGTTTGCATGCACCTACATCCAAGAGAGTTGGCCTCTAGAACTTCGTCCCTTGAGATCCTGCACTGGGAGAGAGCGAATAAGGTTTTTGGAGAGCACTTTGTCATGGCTGTTCACATATGACTACTTCATCTGCATCGAGCACACAACTATGTCATCTTCACCATGGCAGGAAACGACCTCACCAATAATGGCTCCACTGATTCCGTTGTCGTCTGCCCCGCCAACGCCACGTACATATTGTGTAGCTTTCTTTCTGTGCTTGGTTTTGGCTTAGTTTTCCATGTTAATATTAGAAATATGCTAGAATACTACTTAGTAGTATGTTGCATTTCTAGTTTGTTTGAAAATATCTTGGAGATTAAATCGATTAGAAATAATTTTATGTCATATCTCTTGCCTTTTTAGATTTATTTAATTTAAAAATTGCTCATTGTTCCTCAAAAAAGAAGTCCAGCCTCGAGAGCCTCCGACTCTTGGTCTTGGGTTTGTCATTCCTGTAGAAAAATCTGAAGACACCCTTTTCTTCTATCAACCCCATTATTGTTTGTGAGTGGGTCAACTCCATGTTAATCCTCCCCCCTCCCCCTCCACGGGCACACCCCAGAAGAATTGCCTGGTGTCTTGCTTAGGATGGTGGCACTGTGCCAAGACGCCAGTAATTTAGGCAAGCAACACCACTCACCATCAATGGAGTAAGGGAGGAGGCAGATCCCATATCTCATAGCCTAGCAGTTGCCTCATATATATCTCCGCTTCAAGAAGACCATAAAGGAACACGTTCTACATATCTAGTTGCCGGAAATGCCATCCCTTGGATACTGTACTAGATAGAACAAGTCGAATGGTGACAATTTTGACTACAGGACTGAAAGTTTCTTCATAGTCTATCCCATATCTTACTTGAACTCTTTTGCTACTAAGCAAGCTTTATATCTATCTATAGTGCCACCAGATTTTCTTTTGACCTTGTAGACCCACTTACAATCTATGACATTTTTCTCTTTCTGTAACAGAACTAAGTGCCAAGTATTATTGGTCATTAAAGCACCATATTCAACATCCATAGCCTTTTCCCATTATCAAGCACTAAATGCTTATTGCAAATTTTCGGGTCTACCAGATGAGCAGAAATAACCGTACCACACCGTGTCATCCATGTGGATCAGTGGCCTCCTGACCTGGTTCTGGAGCCGAGTCACCGGGCCATGATGTTGCTGCTGAGGCTGAATCAAAACCGGAGAAGGCAAACCCCACATAGCATCCGGTTGAAGTGGGGGATCTGGTAGCCACAAAAGATCTAGCGGGGGAATGCACGCGCGAGTCCGACATGCCAGGCGAGGTGGATCTGTTATCTACCATCTACCATCTATCACTACTATTAAAAGACCGAGTTTAGTTTTTCTACAGTCACCATATTTTGTTTACACAGGATTTTACACAGAATCAACGTCAGCCATTTGATGTTTTGATCACCAACAGATCCGACGGATGAGAACATCGGCGTGTTTCACCTCCATCCTTTCCGCAACAGTCATGCGATGATTTTGGTGCTAATGATACCGATTTCCTCACCCCTGCCCGCCCCACTCGCAACACACATCACTTACCACAGGTCCGCCGCCGCGCTGGCCCTTTCCCCGCTCAGCTCGCCGCCGTTCTCATCCTCTCCGCGCCCACCCGCATCTCATGTTCCACGCTCGCCTCGCCCCTGTGCTCCGGCTCCGCCGCGCCCCTTTTCCCAGCCATGTCCGCGCGCCCCGCCACGTCCGCCAGCCCCGCCGCGTCCGCGCGCCCCGCTGATCCCCGCAGTAGCTCCGCGTCCACGTCTGCCGTGCCGCTGCTTCTCATCCTCCGTGCGCCCGCCCGTATCTCGTGTTCCACGCTCGCCTCGCCCCCGTGCTCTGGGTCCGCCGCGCCCCTTTTCCCAGCCGTGTCCGCGCGCCCCGTTGTTCCCCGCAGCAGCTCTGCGTCCGCGTCCGCCGCACCGCTGCTCAGCCTCCACGTGGTCCCCCCAGTAGCTCCGCGTCAGCGTGCCCCACCGCGCCCCTATTCCCCGGCCGTGCTGTCTCCCGATAGCCCCGTTGGCCGCGCCACCAGTGCCGACCGCTCACCGGAGCCGCTGCCCACTGCCAACCGTGGTGTGCCGCCTCCCAGTGGGTGCCGCTGCTGCTGCAGGAAGGATGCGACGAATGATCAGGCTGTGCAAGATGAAGGGAATGAATTGAAGGTGAAGGGCAGATTTTGTATTATGGTTTTGCAATCAAAACACTCAATTTCTGTAAGCAATTTCACATGTTGCGGTAGCAGAAAAAAAGAAAAGAGAAACAGACCAAGTCTATGATTGATTTTTGTGTGTATCTATGGGTGAAATTAAGCACATGATTGCTGAGAGTACCACATATTATGTTGCCAAATCTATTCACTATCCAGTCAAAATTATTTCCTTGAGAGACCAAAATTATTTTTTTCTCATACGTAATGGCACAAGTTGCATCATTTGTTTATATACATGTCGCATGCTCCCAATGATCTCTATAATCTTTTGTGCTAGAGTTCCATACAATGCAACGTGCTTGCTTGTAATAGCTGACAAAAGTTGAAAATGCCTTCCGAACTTAGAGCCTGCAGGTGTATGTGCAATCCAAATTGTAGAGACACTTAGGATAAGAGCAAGATGTATGAGATCATTACTGTATTATTTTCTATAAAAACTATTCCTCAAGAGATCACATCCTAATATAAAATGATGGGGAAGAATCAAGTAATCAGCAGTGCCAAGGCAAACCAAACAACAGAGGGGACTAAGAGCAGAGACCCAAATAATGATATGATGCTTCATTGTTAGGGAAACGATTATATTGAACAATAATGAGTAAGATGTGTTCTCTATTCAGCTCCTTTGATTAAGAGCAGGGCTATATGCTACCCTTATTGCATTAGAGCATGCTGAGGCTATTCTATATTAGGAAGTCATTTCTATATCTCATTTTTCAAGGTGGCCATAGTCCTTAAAACATGTTTTGGACTTAGTAGACAGTAGGTTTCAGCCAGTTGTTGTCCTTGTCCTTTATACCACTTTATACTACTTCATATTATTTGTTGTATTATGTGCAGTGTGTTTAACTTGATACTACCTGTGGAGTTTGATAAGGTCAGTCATTGCCTACCTACCTCGAACATGGCATCTGCAAAGCGAACTAGGGGTCGCTCTCCATTTAAAGACGTCACCAACACAGGCAGCCAAGGTAATGTTAATCAACTTGATTAATCAAAATGTTAAGTGATGGGGCTCCCCAACTGAACATATGGTACCCTTTTTAAGATTGTGTGAGTATTGACGATGTGGTTTGATCGACAATATCCACGGCACCAACGGCAGATCCGAAAGAACGGAAGAGGCAAAGGGATAGGGACCAGAATGCGCAAATGTCTATTGAGAATAAAGCTAAATTTTTAAAAAATTTGCGGGAAACCAGTCAACAAAAGAAAGCTAAAGCTCCATCGTCGACACCGATGTCCATATCCACACCGATTTCCATATCCCCTGGTATGACAAACGGTTTATTTGTAATACCCATAAGGTTGGCACCGTTGACGTGATCTCCTTTTGCAATGTGTTTTGAAGATAGTCGACTTGGTTCAGGACAATCCGCAATCACAAAACTTCGATGCACACCATTTGCAAAAGGTGTGTATGTTTGCACATGAAACACCATGATAAAGGGAGATGTAGCATTTAATATTTAACTTACGGATAATTTTATCTGCAGTTATGCCCACAGGACCTACGCAATCTTTTGCTCCTGCATATGGTATCCCAAATATATCACTTCCACAGCCGGCCACTGCATGCAGCAAGGAAAATATAAATCCCACCAATGATTCTGATTGGCTCTGAAGAAATGATACGTATCAATTGCCAAACTTTCATGTACGAAAGAGAGCTTACAATGGAACTTATGCTGATCATGGAGAGACTCCTTTTGTCAGTTTTTCACATACCCTGTAACACCACCATCTGGAGCAGTTCATTACCAAGAAATCAACATCAGCAATCCTCAAACCCGAAATTGTCGAATTCAATTTCCAGGTACAATGACCAAATTCAGTTATATAATTTCTCACCATATATTTACCACCAGGTATCACTTACCTATTTATGGTTATTGGTTTAGTTCTTCAGCCTTCTATAGGGTCCAATCAACTAAAACCATGCACATCTGCCATTCAAAAACTGGCAATTGATGAAGTGCAAGACTATATGCATACCGGAGACATTCCTCCACACAACACTATAGGTACTTATTATTTATACTTTTTTGCCACTTTATTGATCCCTTTCGTGTATAAATAATGATTATTTGAGTACCGATCAATTATTAGATGACGTCGATCAACCACCTGATGCATATGGAATATTTGAACCCGTGGATAAACCAACCAACTTGAAAGGTAAATTGTCTTTTACATTTTCAGAATTTTTCTTCATCCATACGTTGTTCTGCCTAGAAACTTTTGACGTTCAAACATGAATCAATATCTTGCCTCCAAGAATGCTCGGATGCTGTACACCACGTAGAAGCTGGATATGATGATGATGAAGAAATTAGGTTATTTACTGCACAAGGTACATTCATTGATGCCATGTTGAAGCTTCAGTGCAACACTATCTCATGCTCACCCTTTATTATTAAGTATTAACTATTAAATTATTAACAATATGTATTAATTTTTTGCAAGGTATTGACTTCGAATCGTACCGAGTAGAACAACTTGTTGTTGATGGGATCCAGAATCACGATACTTATGACAACATCTACATAGACCTTCCAAAGAAACACCATGTACTGAAGTTAGTTAGGGACTGCATCCATTGTGGAGCCATGCGGTTCCAGTTTGAGGGACCCGCATTATGTTGTAGAAAAGGAAAAGTCAAGATATTTATTCCAGAGGTCCCAGAAGAGTTGCGACGATTGTTTACAAGTCAAGATGATGAGGATGCACAATATTTCAGACAACATATTCGGTATTTCAACTCCCATTTCTCCTTCACAAGTCTTAGAGTTACACTTGACCATCGAGTCAGTAGTGCAGTAGGAACTGGCATATATACCTTCCGTGCACATGGTCAGTTGTATCACTGTCTAGACCGGTTGATACCGGGTGGTAATGGCCCCCGTCATTTGCAGCTCTATATTTATGATATGGATGAAACATTGTCACACAAAGTTCAGAGGTCTCCAGATCTTGATATCAACCTCATACGCAATATTCTGCGGATACTAGATCCTAATCCTTATGTGCAGACTTTTAAGAGCATTGGGTCTGTTCCAAACCTAGATGAATATAGGATATCACTGAACACAAATATAACACTGGACCAACGAAGGTACAATGTCCCCCACGACTTCTCAAGTGGCTGCGATATGGGTTGAAGGGACTGATGCACATAACTGCTTTGATAGGAGTGTTATCGTGTATGGAAGAGGAGATCGTCCCCGATATATCAGAGCATACCAAGGGTGCTGTGATCCTTTGGCGTATTCATTATTTTTTCCTGGTGGGGAGACTGGCTGGAATCATTGGATGCCATATAATGACGCCTGCGATGACTCCTTTCAAGGCCCATGTTATCCTTCTACACAACATGAAGATTTACGTAAAGGTATTTGTACACATCATTATTTTATTCTGCTAACAACTTTGGCCGCTTCGTTGATACTATGCTATTATTATTATTATTATTATTATTTGTTAGTAATATATTTTTGCTATCAACTATCTTGCAGGTGACAACCAAAACGACAACCAAGATGATGATTTTATTACTGGGATTGGCGAAGCAGCTGAGTCTACAAAATATGTTAGTGCAAGGGAGTACTACTTTTTCAAGCTGCAAGTCAGGAAAACCCTTTTTAACATCTTATTATTCGAGGGCCGCCTTTTCCAGCAGTGGGCTGTTGACATGTACATTAAGATCGAGTCTATGAGGCTTGATTTCTATTCCAAGCCAGAGAATCAGAAGCTAATACGTGCCGAACTCTACCAGGTACTATCAACTCTATTTATGATTTTTGAATTTTACTTCAAAGTCCAAAATAGACTCTGAATTCTACCAGGCTGAAAAGTATAAAATGGTAAAAGTCCATTTCACATCATGCCGATTAATTGTTTGATGTGAATGTGGCCTTCGACTAGACATGAATTCTTTCAGCAGCTCTTATATCTTGCATAATAGAAAGTTAAATTACTTCAACGATTTAGGTTCATTTATTTTGTAGGGTGTTGTTGACATCTTGCTGCTGGAGAGTCACGTGGTTCTGAGGTTAGCAAACAAATCGTGCTCCCACGCACTTTTCCTGGAGGAGATCGAGACATGCAATGAAGATTCCTTGATGCAATGGCGATAGTCCAGCGGTTTGGGAAGCCAGACTACTTCATCACGATGACTTGCAACCCATACTGAGATGAGATAACATCTAATCTTACACCCAGGCAGACACCACAAGACCGTCCAGATCTTGTGGCAAGAGTTTATAGGGCTAAACTGCGAGATATGCATGATCTTTTGATCAAGAAGAAATACTTTGGTGAAGTTACAGTTTATGTCCATGTTACTGAGTTTCAGAAGAGGGGCCTCCCGCATGAGCACTTCCTGTTGATCATGCGCTCAGGAAGTAAGCTAACAAACCCGGATGGTTATGATAGGGTGATATCTACAGAGATTCCTGACAAGGAGAAGTACCCTGTATTGCATTCTTTGGTCATCAAACACATGTTGCATGGACCCTGTGGTGCTCTCAGAAAAACTTATCCTTGCATGATAGATGGGCAATGCCGATTTCGCTATCCTCGGCAGTTCTGCCCCACTACACAGCAAGGAAAGGACTCATATCCTATCTATAGGAGGAGGGACGATGGGCGTCGAGAAAAGGTCAGGGAGCCGAGTTGGATAATAGATGGGTGGTCCCGTACAACCCCGGTCTGCTTATGTGGTATAACTGCCACATCAACGTCAAAGCATGCTCGAGCATTAAGGCAGTCAAGTACTTGTTCAAGTACATCTATAAAGGACATGACCGCGCATCCTTCTCAGTCAAGGCAGGAATAATCAAAGATGGTGGAATAATCAATGAGATTCACCAATATAGGGATGCGAGCTACGTATCCCCTCCGGAGGCTATCCACAGGATTTTTGGGTTCCATATGTTTGGTGTCTCTCCTGCTATTATGCAACTCCAGCTTCATTTGCCCAACATGCATACTGTCACATTCAAAGGTTCTGATAACTTGGAGGATGTCGTCAGTCGGCCGTCTTCTTTGAGGACCATGCTTACTGAGTATTTCAATATGAACTAAGTGGATAGTTATGCACAAAATTTCTTGTATAGGGAGTTCCCAGAACACTTTCGATGGGTTAAGGGTAATAAGAAGTGGCAGAGAAGAAAACAGAGAGGACAGATTGGAAGAATTGTGTATGCGCACCCTGCTGAAGAGGAGAGGTACTTCTTACGGGTGTTGTTGAATCATGTTCGAGGAGCGACTTCATATCAGGATTTAAAAAGTGTACATGGCAATCCGTGCTTGACCTTCAGAGAGGCGTGCGAGCAAAGGGGCCTCATAGAGCACGATAGATCTCTTGATGACTGCTTGACTGAGGCAGGACTTTCTAGATGCCTTGTGCTCTTAGATGGCTATTCGCAACGATTCTTATATTCTGCGAGGCTACCAACATCCAAGCTTTGTGGGAGAAGCATCTGGAAGCAATGTCCGAAGATTACCGTCGTAGCCAAACCAACAAGGTAGCACTTGAGCAAATGGTCCTTAGAGACATTAGGGATTTGGTACATTCAATGGGGAAGGATATTAGAAACTATGGCCTTCCACATGTGGTTGAAACAGGTGATTGTGAAGGAGACCATCTGAGGGAGGTTAGAGAGGAGCTATCTATCAATGTGGACCAATAGCATCTAGATCTTTTTACATCTTTGAACGATGAGCAGTGGGTGGGGTTCAATGAAATCATAGATCATGTGACCAACAACAAGAGCTAGATCTTTTTTGTTGATGGTCCAGGAGGCACAGGGAAGACGTACCTATACAAGGCACTGCTTGCTAGGGTGCGTTCGATGGGCCTAATAGCCATTGCAACTGCAACATCTGGTATAGCAGTGTCGATCATGCCTGGTGGATGGACCGCACACTCCAGGTTCAATATTCCAATTAAGCTCACTGACAATAGCATGTGCAATTTCACCAAGCAGAGTGGTACTGCGGAGTTGCTTCGTAGGGCGTCCTCGATAATCTAGGATGAAGTTGCCATGACAAAGTGTCAAGCAGTTGAAACATTTGATAAGTCACTCCAAAATATTATGGGGTGTGCTTTGCCGTTCGGGGGGAAGATTTTGGTGTTTGGTGGAGATTTCAGGCAGGTCCTTCCTGTGGTGACCCGTGGGACAAGAGCACAGATCACTGGTGCTACACTGTAGAGATCTTATCTATGGGAGAAGTTAGGAAGATATGTCTCACAATTGGTGATGATTATGTGCGCCTCCCTGATGACATTGTGATCGGGTACACCGCCAATGAAGAAGCAACTAACAAGCTCATCCAAGACGTGTTCCCATCGGTACATGTCAATGCTAGATCAGGAGAGTACATGAGCACACGTGCTATTCTTTCAACCAAGAATGAGCATGTGGACGAGCTAAATGCAAAGATGATCGACAAGTTTCTAGGCCAAGAAAAGGTATACCACAGCTTTGACTCTATTGAGGATGATTTGCACAATAACTATCCAATTGACTTTCTAAACTCTCTCACGTCTAATGGCTTGCCCCCACATGTTTTGAAAGTCAAAGTCAACTGCCCTGTCATTGCTGCCCTGTCATTCTCCTCCGTAATCTCGATCCTCACAATGGCCTGTGCAATGGAACAAGGCTGATGATTAGAACATTCCAAGATAATGCAATTGACACCGAGATTGTTGGTAGCCAACATGCTGGAAAGAGGGTGTTCATACCTAGGATCCCTTTGTCACCATCGGACGACATTTCACTTCCTTTCAAGTTCAAGAGGAAACAGTTCCCCATCCGACTAAGTTTTGCGATGACCATAAACAAGGCGCAGGGACAAACCATTCCAAATGTTGGTATTTACCTTCCTGAGCCTGTGTTCTCCCATGGGCAGCTTTATGTTGCATTGTCTAGAGGTGTGTCAAGGCGAACAACTCAGATTTTGGCAAAACCAAACAAAGAGATAGATCACCAAGAACATTGTCTACAAAGACGTCTTATTGGGATGAGATAGGTTTGTTATTCCTTCGTATCTTTGCATTTCTATATGGACCCTCTATGTATCACTATTTGTAGAGCTAATATTAGTTGTTTTCTAACTGAAGCTTTTGACCATTACCAATCTGTATCTCTAGCCTTGACCATAGACTTTTCAGATTCTTCACAGGATGTAGATTTTTTTTGTTATATATTTGAAGCTTTCCTTAAGTGGATTGCTGTTGTACAAGTTACTGATAGTTAATCAGTTCTTTGTGCAGTGGGCCCAGCTGCAGCAAAAATACCCTCAAGCACATTACGCCGGCTGTTTAATGTGAAGATTCACCCATAAATTATATTTGGGACGCCGTCTTTTCCAACTCTTAAGTTTCTGAAAATGTTGACGATATCTGTACAACTCGACAAATACAGGTGCAGTTATGGTATCACCTATGATGAGGCAATGGACATGATCTCACAAAGGAGCTTTGACTGGCTTAGAGAACGGGATCAACTGCGAGCATAAAATGAAGGCAAGAAACTTGTTTCAAGGAATGCGAAAATGTTTTATCATATTTCCTCCAACTTAAAAATTCCAAAGACACCAACGGGGTCTTGCAGGTATTGTCTGTTTTCATGCTTAAGTACTTGATCAATTAAAACGATCCTATGTTCCACAGTTGTTTTCATCAGCTTTTTATTAACATAACGGATGGACATTATGGAATTAGTTTCTTACCATGCTGCTTTCTGTTTACTAGCTAAAACTATAGGTTTCAGATGACCTGATCATTGATGCATTGTTTTTTTACTACTGTTCACATCAGTTTATTCAGTTGGCATGGCAGCACTGAAACTTCTCAAGCATACAACCAAATCATTTTGAAATTGCTTTATAGGAAGCTGGACCTCGACACATCAAAAATGGGTTAGGAGTATATGGCAAGTAGTTTTTAGGTTTGAACTCTGATTTACGCAAAGCAATGTCGTGTATAAATCTCCCTTATGGAGATATTCCATTTATATTGTTTGTTTACTTGTGAAGAAGTATTGAGTCTAAATTCTGCATCACACGAACACATCACCCAATATTTGTCCAATCGTTAGTAGTACTTTGAAACATTGTTTCCCTTCCTACTGGGTAAGGAGTGATTGGCTGCCTATCCATTTGAGTATTGCATGCGCATTCTGAATTCTCACGCAGTGCAATCCATGCACTATTTGTCTTCCTTGAACTGGACAAGGATAACTGAACCAGTGGGAAGAAGGCTGTCATACAAGCCTCCAGTTCAAGATATCAATGCTCCGAATCTGTACATCCCTGTTAGGAATATGTCTTAGGTGTTCGTGGGAAGTAATTGCACATTCAGAACAACTTTGTATGCTCTTTCTTAAGAGTAGGAAAGATACACTATGAATAATGTGGGTGGAATTCGACAGAGGGGATGCTATGCGCCTTTGATCAGTGCAGGAATTTTGAAATAAGAAGAGTAGTACTGTTGAGAATTCTAGGCAAGAAGAACATGCATAGACTAGCAAGAACTGAAGAAAAGAAATGCCCATTAAAATGTAGAAACGTACCACAGATATCCATTTTCTTCGGTACAGGAATATAAACTAACATTGTTATTTATTAACACACACATTACTTTGAAGTTTTAAACTGACAGTGAGATATAAAATTTGAACATCTGCAGGTTTTTTCGTACAAAGAAGAACAGGCAGGCATGGGAGCTTCACAAACAAGTGCACAAGCTAATACAAAAAAAATTGAAGAAAAATGGAGAAGACAGGAACTTACTGCGAAAGAAAGCTAATACTAGATAGGAATTTATCTCCTTTTATGATGTTAACATATGTATGAGTGCACAAAGCTCACAAATTTCTCCCAAACATTGTATACCTGATTACCTGCAATGGTTGCTAGAAGCCTTTCCTTTCCTTATATGCTGGGAATGATTTCCAAAATTCCACCACCTTAACACCTTCAAGTGATTCCTGTTATTACAAGCAAATTACGATGCAGAGTAGCATCTTGTATAGTCCCTTCTTCCTTTGGAGCTTTTCATGTGAAACTCAAGCTCTTTGCCCTCCAGGATGTACCTATCATTTGAAAAAATCATTGTAAATAATCTGGCAGCTACCATATGACTTCATGGCTTTGTATCACTCAAAATATAAAGTTCGTATAATCCAGTTTTCTTTTTAAAAAAAAGGGTGCAATATAATCCAGTTTGGTGTGGGCAGACTGGCAGCCAATTAACATCTGCAATAATATAAATATTTTTGTTTGGATCAACCCGTAGCATAACTGAGTACAGGAGTTTGAAAATATAACTTCCTACCATACCCTTATCTAGCATCGTTCATTCTTTATCAAGCATACGGTATTTCCAAACCAAAACAGAGCAGCATCCTAACACCCTCTGTTGTAACTACATATGCCGCTTGTCCAGAAACAAACTCACAACCGAATTAACAACAGCTGAAAAACGCTTATGCTTCATTTATCAGAATAGCACTTCCTCCAAACTGCAAACAATTTAGGGAAAGGAAGGGTAGATGCAATACTTTCCAGCGAGAGATAACACGTCAGAATGAACCTCACTGTTGAAGGAAGAACAAATATAATGGCAGGCATCCAAGAACACACTCTCTGTTCTATAGGTTAAAAGTACTAAAAATATACTAAACAAGCACTCATGTTAAATCGATACTTGATATTACTGAAAAATCGATACTTTTATACATTTAGTTTCTTGGCAGTAACAAAGGACAGACAGAGTACAACTTGATAAACGAGATTACAAACCTGACAAAGTTAATTTACACGTATTAAATGTGCATATATCTAAGCCCAATAACAGCCCACTTATAAAAAAAACCCTAAAATAACTACTTAAGAAATCGTGCAGCAGCCTTCATCCAAGCATTGCAGCTCCTCTCCTCCATTGCAGTCGTCGCCTCCTTCCCCTGCAGGGAGTAGGGCGCTGCTTCCTCCCCTGTCCCCAGGCCTCGATCTCCACCAATCACTCATCCATGGAGACGACGCCCCTGACCTGCTGCCAAGATCAGATGTCCATACCACCGTCCCCGGTAGCTTCTACCGAGCAATCTTCCACAGGAGTCTACACCACCATCCCTGCAAGCAACACGCTCAAGGCATGTCTAAATAAATGTAGCAACAGTTCTGTCAGTCCCTCCTGGTTGTTTCATTGAAACAATTTGATCTCTGTGTAGTTTTAATCTCGTGAGTAGTTATTGTGAGTATAATGCAAGACACATATGTTTACTATCAAACGTCAATTCTACTCAAGAAGTGAGTTCACTGAATTGTAGTAATACGTGAAACCCATTGGCAGATTAGTCAAGCAAATGCTCTTGCGTCATTTTTAGATTCCTGCGTATATACCCTTGGGCAACTTATATCCTTAATTAGTCAAGCAAATGCTCTTGCAGAGATAACACAAGTTACCTGGAAAAGGCTTGGCCATAGTTTACTTAAAACAGATATCCTTATAGCAACCCATGGTGCACTACTGCTAATCAAAGGTTTAGGAATCAATGATAAAAGTGGTATTTACAGATCAAAAGGATAAGAGTTGAATCCCTTACCTGAAAACTACTATATGCACGTATAATAAAAGTCTAATCTGTAGTATTAGTTACTCCACCGATCAATATTAAGCACTAGAAAAGATCCTTAAATTAGAAGAGACATTTAATTTACTCCAACAGAAATAATATATGCTGAAAATAGGCAGCTTGCAAAACAAAAGAATTCTCCAGATCATATGTACTGTGAAAAAACATGAATGATCAAAACTTTATTGCTATAGAATCATATCACTGTACCTTGCCTTTTTATGTTTCAACCTATGTTTCACTTTTGCAGATTACATGTGTAACAGAATCCACCAACAGCAGCCTCGGGGTGATTATGTTGGAAGGGACCACAACCTTAATGAGTAATAAACAATCAAAGGAGATGCATAAATTATCAGAACCTTTGCAGATAAATCAACCATCCTAGCAGGAAGTAGCAGAAGAGAAAATAGATGAGTTAACTCGTGATGATCTAGGTATGTAGCGTTGTGAAATATTTCGCATGCTTCCGAAATCTTATTCAGTTCTTTATCCTTTTTTTTAGGCTTTAACAATTTTGAGTTACAGATAAAATGGAAACTGATGATGATTACAATTGCTCCTTGGATGAAGAACCTGTAAGCTATTATCTTAACTTCTTTAATTCAATTGTATGCTTCTTTTGTTCATAGAAATATAACTTTTATGACATTGGGTTGAGGCAGGATACCACACAGATGAATAACAAATCCATCGATGTAGATAGAGAAATATATGCCAAAACATAACAAACCGAAGACAGTGAAAAATATAAAAGTTATCTCAGAAGGTACATAACAAATCCATCGATGTTTTGCTTTTATTATATTATTATTATTATCCTTCATAACTAATTTTCATCAATACTGTAGATTATGTTTGCACCGCCGATGATATGTCCGTCATTAAATATATCAAATCCTCACCAAAAGAAAACACTTTGGTGGACATCGATGATGCTTTTATAAAAAGGATCGATTTCGACTGTCTTCTACATGATGGCATATACTTGAACGGCGGCGTAAGTACAACTTTATAAAATAGTCCTTCTTAACACAAACATCTAATCTAAAATTATTTGTACTTCAAATTATAGGTCATATCTGCATACATATATTGTATAAGTGCTCAAGACCATCTACGGGATAGGACGGATGGAAATGTGTATTAAGAGAATACATGCGTCTCTGGATTACTAAAGCGAGATGGCAATATTGAGATAAGCCAAGCAGATAATGCACGTAACTATATCGTAGAAAGAGCAGATAAATATCTCGATCATGACATGGTTAGTCTTAACTCCCTACATCTGAATTCAATTTATTGTTTATGTTTTACTAACTTCCTATATTTTCTTCAATTTATTGTTCATGTTGGGCTGGTAGGTGTTTTGTCTCTTTTTATTAAATAATTACCAAATGTCCAAAAAAAGAATGACAAAGTGAGAGCTAATAAATTCTAACAGGATCATGACATAGTTTGTCCTAATTTCCTACATATGAATTCAATCTATTGTTTATTTTTGACTATCTGTGGCTACAACTAATTAAACATTTGCTTTAGGTGTTCATTCCAGTTAACATAGAAAAACTACATTGGTACCTAGCTGTTGTCAACGCGAAAAAACGTGAGATACAGGTACTTGACTCACTAGGTGGTACAATGGACCGCAACGATCTCATTACTATAGTGAGTAATTTCTACTTCCTTACGGCTCTTTGATTAAGGTTTTGACTAATTTTACCTATAGTGGTAATTCCTTGTTATTTTTGTCGTTTAACAGTTGCAAGGATTGGAAAAGCATCTCAACTTTGCATCAGAACAAAAAGAGCTAAAATTCCATAAGTGGAAGGACCTATGCATCGCGACATGGCCAATTGTAGAATATTTACAAGAAGCATTGCAGACAGATGGGTACACCTCCTAACTCAGCACAATCCATATGGTTCATATAGTATAATAAATAAAGTTTCAGAAAAGGTTCATATGCCATGCGGCCATGTCAAACTATACCCACTTTATTTGAAATTTGAAAGCATCATACTAAATTGCATAATGGTCCAATTTAGGTCAAACCTACAGAAAACTGTTGTTATGAACTAATACTGAATTCATTCTAGATTATTTTAGCTTTAGCATACCTATCTATGATAATAGTGCGACATTGATACCAATATCAAAATGCCTCAAGAAAATGGTAATTGTCATGGTCATCGGATCAACAGAGCCAGCCTGGGAAGAAAAACAGAATGTAGGTAAACAATGAGACATTTCACAAATTAGAAATAGCAAAAAATTATTTGAGGTCCATGAATGCATGGAAAGGTCTGTACCCCTTTAAAGACTACACTATGTGAGGCCTGCAAAAAAAAAGAAAAGTATGATCACCTACAACTGCAAGTAAGGAACAGAACACAATCTCATAAAAGGCAGTAAACCATAAGATAAATCTTGACAGCAAATCAAGAAGAGAATCCAGAGTGGAAGCTATAATAGCAAGCGAGCCACTCCTTACTGAAGCATACACTTTTGCAGCAAAAAGAACCATGTTTGCAATGTTAGATAGCCGGATGGCTAATGTTTCACTCCTAGCAACCATTTCATTTTCTTCCTGCAAGTAGATAAATTGGTGTTCAGGGCAGTCAGAATTGCTGTCAAACAAGTTCCATTTGCTTAACTTCTGTGTAAGTAGCCTTCCTAAATGTTACTGCATGAGGTTTATAGAACAGACCTTGGACATTCTAGGAAGAAAACCACGATCTATCCGTGCATCCATTTCATTGAAGCCCTCTAGCATTTCCACTTGATTTTGGTAATATTCATCGGCAATATCCTCAGGGTCTTGAGCTACTGATAAAATTATAGATCTTATATAAAACTGATTGGTGTTAAAAAGAGAAAGATACAAAGAGATTCATCATTATCACAAGGTCTAACACGAATTTCAAAATTGTTATGTTCTGAAATTTTCTATATTTAAATTATATAATGTATTTTACCAATTTTACTAAAACTGTTTATTTCTATTGATTAAATTAAATAAAGGTCTACATTAATTTTTTTATCTTGTAGCTCGTCATGCGAGTTGTTTATGGTCAACTACATGGAATATTCACTACTACAAAAAAGGTCATCCTGGACCCTATCATCACTGACGGATAAGAAATATACGTCAGTGATGAAAACCATCAGTGACGGGTTTTGATTAATACATCATCACAGACGGGCAAAATAAATACCCGTCAGTGATGTCAAGCATATCACTGACGGGTTAAAAAAGACCCGTCCGTGATGTGAATCCCGCCAACTCCAAAATTTCAAAACCTAAAATTTTGTCATCACGGACGGGTAGTTTTCCGACCCGTTAGTGATGTGTGGAACTCATCACTGACGGGTTAAAAAGAGACCCGTCCGTGATGTGAATCCTACCAACTCCAAAATTTCAAAACCCGAAATTTTGTCATCATGGACGGGTAGTTTTCTGACCCGTCAGTGATGTGTGAAACTCATCAATGACGGGTTAAAAAGAGACCCGTCCGTGATGTGAATCCCGCCAACTCCAAAATTTCAAAACCTGAAATTTTAGAATCCCGCGGGGTATATAATTCACCTCAGTGCCCCTCAGTGCAGATCCAGATCCAATTTTTTTCTTCTCCCTTTCACCCTCCTCTCCTTCCTTCCACCCTTCTCCTCCTCTCCTCCTCTCCTCTCATCCTTCCTTCCTGTCCAAATCGGTCACAAGGGAGCATATCCTTTTCACGTCACCATCCCCGTAGGAACATGGTGGAGCTTACACGGGAGTTTCAGTTGGATTCGAGGTAAGAAAGATCCTCCCGAGTCTTAATTTCTACTAGTGCCTAAAAATTTTTATTTTAAAAATCTTTTCTCGTATTTTTTTTGTAGCAGCTCTACTCCCTCATGGTTCGGAATCCACAAAAATTACTGCATTAGGAGCTCGGGAAGAAGTTCAATGGAGGGAACGGAGGGTTCGGTAGCGGCGATTATTCGTTCGGGACAAAAGTCATGTCATAGAGGCCGAAGTTGGAGTGAAATTTTTTATTTTTAAAATTTTTTCTTGTATTTTTTTCTAGCAGCTCTACTCCCTCACGGTTCAGAATCCACAAAAATTACTGCATTTGGAGCTCAGGAAGAAGTTCAACAGAGGGTCGAAAGAGGTGATGTTTCATTCAGAGGGAAAAAATCAATCTTAGAGGCCAAATTTGGAGGTAAAAAATTATACAGTTCTAAGGACGAGTAGATTTTTTAGATGCGCCTTGTCGATACAATCATTTTGAGTGGTCGTGGACCCAAAACGGACATCGTATGCAAAAATTACAGCCGTTTTAGTGAAACCCTACCTGGTAGTGCTCGGGTAGGGCTTTTTTTTTGCGCCTCTGAAAACGTCATCACTGACGGGTTAAATATTTACCCGTCCGTGATGACTCTTATCACTGATGGGTTAAATATTTACCCGTCCGTGATGGCAGAGTCATCACTGACAGGTACTTTTTCTACCCATCCGTGATGACTTTTCCTGTGAAAACGTCATCACTAACGGGTAAAAAAAGTACCCGTCAGTGATGACTCTACCATCACGGACGGGTAAATATTTAACCCGTCAGTGATGACCTTATCAGTGACGGGTAAATTACCCATCACTAATAATACGAATCATTACTGACCTTTAGTTGCTGACGGGCCAAAAACCCGTCACTGATGTGGGTTTTTAGCCCGTCAGTATTGACATGTTCTGTACTAGTGATTGGACAGGAGATATTCTATCTGACTATGTTACACAGGTATTTCGTTTAGGATCACGAAGACTATGTATGTTAAACTATTCTCTTACAATTATTTGTGATTACTATTTTGCAGGAGGATATGAAAATTTTTAGACAGAAATTAGCTGTCATTTTGGTCAACTTGGAGCTGAACAAGATCAAAAGAAGTCAAAAGTACGAACGTACAAAAGCATAGGAGAAATCTGTGAAGATGTTGTGACTTTGCAAAGTCCTCCAAACCAAACAAAACAACCAAATTTATTCAAGGAAACCGAAGAACACCCATCATCATGTGTCATTTCCCCTCGTATTATGCTGACAAACAGTCAATTAGTAGACGAACTTTGCATATATAGCGTTCATATAGGTCATCCTTATGTCATTGTACTTAACACAACTGCTTGTTTAACAGGAAGGAATGGGTGCTAAGCTCTAAACCATACCCAATTAGCTTAAATCTCAAAAAATTATAGGACATACTGAAGATGGACCAATCTATGGACAGCGATTGTTTCAACATGGCCGTACGGATACTCGCATGCGATGAGCTTCATATGTTGAGAGACACCCAAGTTCACTACATGGACCTAATGTTTTGCGTAAGTTATTACGATCATATAATCACTCTTTGCATCATGTTTCTAAATCTTCTTTCTATCTTCTTAGATGGTGTCCGACTTCGCACAAGACCCGAGGCGTCGTGGAAGGCTTGATGTTCAACAGTTGGCACAATTATTTAATAGCTGGCCTGGAATGGACTACATTATCTCTAAGTGCAAGCTGGTAAGATTGGTTCCTTCATTTGTTGGTGTCATGATTTACGTATTCCTAACACCTACCGTATGCAGATTTTATTGCCATATGCTTTTCTCGGCAGTACATGTTGTTTTTCTTAGACCAGAATGCGAGAACTATCTCTATATTGGACTCACTTCCTATACCAGCTCGGTTTAAAGACACTCTAGTCATGAGGTATATATTTAAAATTCAAAAAATTGCCTTTAACCTTAAGCTTGCCTTTGAAGTAGCAAACCCTGAGTGGAACGATGATATTTATATATGGCGTCGCAAATTGACGGTTGGTGCTCCGACAAACCCAAACGGGTAACTTGGTTTGAACCGTGTTATAACTTTATTTTATTTATCTAACACACAAGGTAACAATTCATATATGTACAGTGCCTTGTCCGGTTATTTTGTTTTCAATTTCATGCGCTCGTGGAATGGTGAAGCACTAGAACCAACAGTTTGCAAGGTGAGCATTCTTGTGTGCTACACTCTTTGTACCTAAACACTTCATGACCATGACATACAATGCACATGCAGGATGGTTATGAATTGAGGAAGCAGTTTTTGATACATTTATTGAAGTACAATGGGAACGAATCTGAAGACAACATCCCTCACGTGGAACGAGATTTTCTTAAGCGACTAAGAAAATAGCTGCTCTAGAAAGAGATAATTAGTTGTGACTTATCTCTTAATAGCTGTTTTTGGATTCAAATAAATGTTAACTTGTAATATTAAGCAATATTACTATACTCTTTTATACTTATGCAAATTCCACATGCATTGGTTGAGACGTGTGTTGCAATTTAAAATTTGGAAGTTAAATGCAGGGAATATTGGTGCAACTGAAATTTGTGAAGTTTATCCTATAGGTATGTTCTAGAGGGTTCATGGGAGAAGCAAGTATTCAAGCTAATTAAAATGCTTCTCAATATGATTTAACTATGTCAAAAATAGCATCTCTGTTTCAGAAATCAAAAAAGGAGTAAAAATATGTGATCTATTTCGAAAAGGAGTAAAGATCTTCTAGGTTAGCTGCTGAACTCAGACTTTTGGGTTCCGTATGTATTCTTGCCATTTTTCTCATAATGGCAGGTGCGCTCAAATTTGGCAAATGTCTTGTGAACAAACTCATTAGAGTTTTATAGTCAATTTCACAATGCAGGTAGTCACAGTTGAGCTGCATTTGACAATTAAGAATACAAAATGGATTTTACAATGCTGAGAAACCTTAAACCAGAAGCAAATAGCCATTCCTTCATCTCAAGATAATTTGTCCTATATGTATTGTCCAGACATACTCAACTTTTTCTAAATATTTTATGAATTTTTTTACTAGCTAAATTTGAAGCTCATACAAACTATTATGAACAAATTAGCATATTTTGCTCCTTAAATACATATCAAGGCTTGCATGCACAGTTTAAAGGCTGAAGCATATACCTTAGAGCACCAATCATCTGGATATTTGTTCGGTTTAATTCGGACTTTGCAGTTCTATTTTTCAGCAATTGGATAACCTGCAAAGTTGCCTTGGCTAATAGATCATCTGACAAACATGGAGCAAGTGATTGTGAAAAATAGTGATACGTTAGCCATTATAAATAAATATCATCAAACAATCGTTTGCAACCAATGAAAATCAAAAGAACTATAAAATGCATTCAGGCGTGAGTACTTACCAATGCAAGAAATAGACTTTTTTCTGACGCTTGCTTGACTGGAGCTCAGCTGAGACACAAGTGCAATATAATATAATCATGATCTTCTGTGATTAGGTTGCCAAATCTATGAAGTACATCACCTAATATATCAAGACATTCGCATTCCATTTTAGCACTTTTTCCCTGGCAACAAAAGAAGAGGTATATCAACACATTCACATTTATCTTGCGTAATCTCTACATCTGACAAATAAGAATTCAAATTGGATTTTACAATGCTCAGATACCTTAAACTAGAAGCAAATAGCCATTCCTTAGATGCAGAGGAGCAAATGTAAAGAAGATGGTGGTAACTGTAAAACCAATTGAACTACGTCATGGATCATCCTGGTCTAAATTCGCACTTGGAATAATACGCAAGGCAGGGTCACCACCTGGTTGACGTGATCCCACCACCGGAACTCTGCCTCGAATTGGTTGCGCAGCACGTTGCATAGAAGCGTTGGGCAAAACAGCACCCTAGCTCCAGCGCCGACGAGCACATGCTTCATCCTCAGATGTACGACCTCGCCGCCGGCTCTGGCCTCCTACTCCTCCTCCTCTACCAGCATCCAGTCAACTTCCCCAGCTTGCGAATCCTCGTGGCCGTACCCTCCTCTCCTCCTCTGCCCCCAACAACACGAGGCCCCAACCCTACACGCCAAGACACCTCCAGGCTCCAGCTCCCCTCCTACCCTTCCAAAACCAGTAGATCTAAGGAGGCGTGGCAGGGAAAAATCCGTGGATCGAGAGGGGTGGTGCGATGGTGGCTTTGCCTTTGCTCGGGGCCTGGGGCTAGGGAGACGCGAGAGGAAGGTACCTGCAGGTCATGGCGAGGAGGGCGATGGGGCAGCGGGGGTTGCCAGCGGCGGAGATCCCGACGAGGCGCGTGGTGGCGGCGAGGAGACGCCGGAGCTCGTCACTAGCTGCGGCGGCAGGGTGAGGCTCGACCTCCATGATGCAGTACTCGCGGACCACCGCTACGGCTGGGGAGTTGATGCCGGCCACGCCCGTGGGGGACACCTCGTGCGTCCGCTTGGCGTTCGGACGGGAGCAACGCGCGCCACATGCTGTCGGTGCCAGCAGGAGCTCCGAGGGGGTCCGCTCCTTGCTGCCAAAGGGGGATTGGATGGCTTTAGGCTGGAACGGGGGAACAGCGGTTGTCAGCTACTAGGAGGGTGAGGGGAACGGGGAAAGTCAGGTGAGGAGTGAGGGAGTGGAATGAGGAGTGAGAGAATGCTGACACGTGTAATATTTTGTGCTGTGTTTCTAGAAAATAGCAAAATATACGTTGCATGTGTACTTAATTACTATTATCAAAAATAAAAATTAGTTAAATTATACTATCAGCACTACAGTTTATACTATCAATCGAGACGTGCGTTGCACGTGCACGTTTACTATAAAACATGAAGACCAAAATAAATATCTTATAATTTTTTATAAAAGTGTTTGATATTGATGTAATTGAACCATAGTTAAAATTCTAATGAAATTATACTATGATTAATATAATTTATAATTTTTTTAGTTATAGTTAGTTGAGACGTGTGTTTAACTAAGGAGCACTATAGTTTTTCCGGATGTTACGTGGAAAAGACTCAAACAAGTTTGGAAAATGCTATTACTCTGGCTGGACTCAGAATTATTAGGGACGATTAAAAAACTGTGCATTATGTAAGCTTTATCTCAGCAGTGGTTGAAAATATTTGTCCGTGTACTAGTTTCAAACAAATATGTTCATCCGAAGATAATTCCAAAAGTTTTTAGGATTATATCAGAGTAGATACAACTTTATAATTTAGAAATGAGTTCATATTTAGCGTGGTAAACATTGAGCAATACGATTGCATTGTGTGTACTTGATTACTATTGTTTTTTATAAAAATTGATAAAATTATACTATAAACATCTCGATTTAAATATTTTATAATTATAATTTGTACTAATGAAAATATGTGTTACACGTGCAAGCGCGCCAACAGAAGGTAACGTGGACGCGGACTGCACGGCCTAGGACATCGATCCCATGGCAGATCCGATCGGAGGCTAGGCGGGAGAATCAGCCTCAGACCCCCGCGTCGTCATTTGCTGCTAGATGTCCCCCATCCTGTGCAGCTTCAGTCTCGAAATCAGGATTAGTAGAATTAGCAGGTTGATCATCAATCACATGAACATCTATAAAATCATCACCAGAATTTAGGTTAGTAGGGTTTAGCAGAGATGGTGGAAGCAGGAGAATATTAGCAGGCAAACGTGCTCCTGCATTGGCATGTATATGGAAAGGGGAAAATATTTTCATCAAACATACGTCACGTAAGATGTAAATACGGCCTGTAGGAATATCAATGCACTTCTAACCTTTGTGCATATTACTATAACCAAGGAAGGTGCATTTTTTGGAGGGAAATTCCAATTTCCATGAATTGTAGGCATGAAGATTAGGCCAACATGCACAACCAAAAGTGCACAATGATTAATAATCTGGTGTTTCCTTAAACAAATGTTCAGGGGGGCTGTTAAGATGAATAACTTTGCTACGAAGACAGTTTATGAGAGAGGTGCTAGTGATGAAAGCTTCATCCCAGAACTTAAGCGGTATAGATGATGAGCCAAAAGAGCTAAACTGACTTCAACTATATGGCGTTGTTTTCTCTCAGCAGAGCCATTTTGCCAATGTGCATAAGGACATGAGACATGATGTGTGATGCCACGCCGAAAAAAGGAATTGGGTTTTTTTGTATTCGCCCCGCCCCCAAACAATCTGCATGGTGACGATTTTTCTACCAAATATTCGTCAACGTGGTTTTGGAAATCATGGAATTTTTTAAAGACAGCAGATCTTTTAAAGCATATATATCCATGTATACTTGCTATAATCATCAACGAAACTGATATAATATTATTTCCACTGAGAGAGTAGGGGTCGGACCCCAAACATCCAAGAATAGTTGCACTAATGGCATAGTAGACACACTAGTAGAACGGGGATATGGGAGTTGATGACTCTTTGCCTTTTGATGGGCATCACAACCAGACTCACCATTAGACTCTTGACCATGGAAGACCACTATTGCTAAGAACTTGTTGAACAGTAAATGACAACGGATGCCCTAAGCGACTGTGCCGTCGAGCTAAAGAAGGCTTGATTGCGAGGAATACATCCCCTCTAGAGCACTCCATACCTCTACCTTCGTAGTTAGCGACACTACCTGCATTAGTACCTCCCACGACAGGAAGGAGAGCAGGAAGCCAAGCCTGTGCAACCCAGAGTGCATACTCTGGATTTGGTACCATGTCCACAGAGGCCACAATACCGTCTTATTTCATGCGCTTATTCTCACGCAGTTTGGATGGCACGATTGTCATGCTGTGGCGTACCCGGTTTAATGTACGGATAACCCCTATGTTTCTTGTACTGTTCCCATGATCAATAGCTAGTACACACAACTTAACTTGAATATCATCATCATACACACATATTATAGTCTGATACACAAATTGACATTATGGTCATTATATTACACATATAGCCTATTGGCTAAATTAAAAGAGTCTACAGCGAAAAAGATACAGTAGCAAGTGCTCATCAATATGCCAACCTAACAGAAAACTGACTGGGTTAACGCCCTATTCTTCGTAGTCACCGTCTTGTCCTCAAAGAGGAGTCTTTCTCATCTAGCTAAAATAACAAGCCATGTGAGTACATTGAATGTACTCGCAAGCATTGCATAAAGATACTATAACACTATATTCAGGCTTGGCTTTGGGATCTATCCTAAGTTGCATATTGTGTGGGAATGTAAGTTTTCATTTGGAATACAAGTAATAGATTGCAAGCATTTGAGCAATAATAGCGTAATAAATGTATAGGATCATGAGTTCCAAAAGACAAGTAGCTTCTGACTACCGTTCAAAATTTAAAATGTTGATAGTTCTGACTATCGACTCACATCATTATCCACCATCCCATACGGCGTAGTTCATACTTCTACAGCTCTCGCTACTTCCTCGTAGCTCATACTACACATTGTGGGCCATTCATGCTCCACGTCCTTAAGCCCATTGTCCCACATTTTAAAACCTTGACAACACGGTCTAACCAATGTGTTGCCTAGCCAAGTTGTGCCCATGACTGCGGACGTGGCTGTTCAAATAAATTTTAACACTCTACAGAGGCTGTACGATTTTGCCCACAAGATACGAGTCCCTCTTGTTGCCAAGCGCTATTGAACACACTTCACGAGGTGTGCCGGCAGGGTTATCACAATGAGACTTTTCCTCTGTCTAGATCTAACAATGAACCAGCCATATGGACCTGGGCGCCTCTAGTTTGAACTCATTACAACGTTACAAATAGAGTAGTGTTTCACCTTTGTGTTGAGTATAACCTCACGCTATAATGGGGGAAACCTCTTATTTCCCCTCTATAGAAGCTGCAACTTCATCCGCACATATCACCTATCGCCTATGAGTTCACATGCTAACCCTAAACAAAGTAATAAGTCAAGTCCTTCTCACTAGGGCATGTGGACATAATGTATCAACTTGAGTGAGTGGCACTAAGGTTTGATCCTTAGTTGATCCGAACAAGTCTCCACATCACATTTCCGTAGCCGTGCCACAACACACTATATCATATTACAACCAATTCCTCCATGCTCCTACTTACACTCTCACCTGGATCTAAATCATCTCCTTTTTACTTTTGAGTTCTTGATACAAAACCTAGGTTACCACTAGTAGTATTACGACTAGTGGGGACTAACCCTAGAGCGACAAAGGATACTTAGCCAAGCTAAATTACATGCATTACTAGGGCATAACTATCACTAGCATAAAATAATGTTTCATACTAACATAGCATGCAGGTTTTGCAAACAAGATAAGCACATTTAAACATATAGGTCCAATATGATCAAGGTGGGAGCTTGTCTAGCAAGTCTTTTCTTGGTATCGATGTGGCAATGGCTCAAGATCCCCCTCATGTGAATACGGAATGCTGGAAACTACACAATAGAAGACCTTGAGTAAACAACAGTGCGAGATAACACCAAATAACATCCACATAAGGTAATATGAAATGCTTGATTAGGTTCTGAACTTAGAAAGCTTTTAGGATTTTCAAAGAGTGATGTGAATTAATATTGCATAATATAAAATACTTGCTTATATTAATGGAGACATAGTTTCCTTTATTCATATTCAAAAGTTTTCATATTTCACAACCTTGTATTGGTTATTGGTGGATCGGAGGCTTCCCAACAGAGGGGGGTGAATGTCGGTTAAAGATTCTTCTTCAAATTCAAGTACAGATAGCAACTGAGATACTACTGTAAATGACAAAGAAGATGCAGCGGAAAAACCCTAGAAAGTTCTTGATGATGTGGAGCTCGTCGATAGCTTCGAAACGAGTCCAAGATCACTGAAAACGGAGTCCGGATGCAAAAGTTACGGCCGAAACCGTGAAGCGATCCAGCCTAAAAATTACATATCCGGACATTCCGGACTAGAATTCCCGGATACTCCAGATGTACATTTAGAAAATTGATTTCTCTCGGGATGATGTCTGGAGACTCCGGGGTGGGCCCAGACACTCCGGATGTGTATTTTCAAGAACTCAAATTACACACCCAGACATTCTGGGTATTCTTGGCCGGAATCTCAGGGTGTAATCCAGAACTTCGAAAAACCCTGTTTTTCGTTGGAATTTTTGTCTCGGTTTAAAATCCGTCCAACCAAAAGAAGTGAAACTTTCCAGATGAGTTTAGGGATGCCTTGTGACTATGAATCAAGTGTTGATCCTCATAGAAATGTCTCAAGGCATGACCTTTTTCATGATCTTCCTAGAACACCTCAAAAGTTGAACGAAAAGAAAATCTTCAATTTCTTGTTGCTCGTGAAGATTCTTGATATGAACTCAATAGGACAATCTCTCACATGTCACAGCAACCTAATCCACTCCTCTAATCACGAATCCAAAACCTCTTCATGACTCAATCACAAAACCCCATTTCTTGCCTTTCTCTTCAAGAAAATTCAAAATCAAGAGAGAAAAGGGTTAATCCTTGGATATGCTTAGATGGGATCAGTCTAGAGATGATCTCCCTATCACTTACTTGCCATACCACGAATCAAACCACAAAGAAGGCAAGAAAACAAAAATAAAAAAGAGTCATGGAGTAGATAGCTCAAGAACGCATAAGGATTGGAGAAATCTTTTGGTATTTAATTTTCGTGGGCTTTCTTGGGTTTAAAAGCCTCTCATGATTAGGCCAAAGCACTCTCTAGTGCAGCTCTCCCTCTCCTAGGGTTTACAAAGTGATAGCAAGGGGTTCAAAGGGGTAAGCATTCCCTTGATACCTATTTCTAGTGGGAGGAACAAACCCCCTCACCACTTGGGCCTTAATGCCCTATGGACCTAACCTAACTAGCACGCATCACAAAGCATCTAGCTAGCTTAGCCACTATCTGATTTTCCTTCCACCTTAAGCAATCCCTAAACCGCTTCCTCGGGCGCCTCCGCCACGGTTTCTTGAAAAGCTTCTTGGTGGATTTGGCGCTTTTCCCAAAACGCCCCCGAGACTCAACTTGGTCTTCACGACTTGGCTCCAACCGCTTCCTTGTCCTCCGCATACATGCTTTTAAGCCACACGATGTCGTCGCCACCTCCTTGACCACATCTCAGCCCTCCAAACTATCATACCGGTCCATATGGCTGAACCATCGCCACACCCAACTCGCACCTACACACAATAGACCAAGCAAAGCGTTGCAAGCACAAGATTTTCTCCTAGACCCAAATTAGTCCAAACAATTCATCCTATCATTTTTTACCAAGACAAAATGATAAAAACTTTAACTCCAAACTCTTGGACTTTGCAATTAATCCCAAACTGCAAAAGCTCCAATTCCCAGAACAAAAGCTCAACCATGAGCACAACATCTCAGAACCACCGAGACACCTACCCAAACACACTGGGATTTCTAGACAATTTTCACGAGACAAATTGACCAAACTCGAGTTCATCAATCAACACATGGTCAAACGTGAAAGTTGATTGGAACATCCGAAAGCTGGATCGGAAGTTTCGATTAGATCGGATGTTCCGGATAGAAAACCGGATGTTCCGATCAAAACAGAACTTCCGGATACAAAACCGGATGTTCTGAAAAGCTTGAATTCTTGCAACACTCAAGCACAACTCCAAACTCAATAAAGAGTAGGCAATATGTTCATCATCTAAATCATATGGAAGCACTATGACATATGAGCCCTTCAGACACAACTCCCCCTAGGTTCTACAATCTCCCCCTTGATGAATATATTGCCAACCCTCTTTAAAATTACATTGAGTCAAGAAAATGGAGTTGATTGAAGATGAAAAGCAAACGAGTTGCAAGATTTCACACTTGGCCCAAATTAAAGAGAAATCAACATATGGCCAAGTGAACACACAAGACAAGTTGTGATGCAACATGACAAAAGGAGCAACAAACACTCAAGCTTCACAACCTATCCAAATTCTCAAAAAGAAGTGTTCAAGCTCGCCCAAGGTCCAAATATACATGTGCAATGACTATATGACCTTGATCAACGAAACACCCCTCGCTTGATTAACCCATTTTGCACTTGATCCCACTTCTTTTTAGCTCTCATTATTCATTTAAGCACATTGCAAGTAAATGCACGTACATAAACTCTAAACTCCCCTTTTTGATTCTTCTCCCCCAACAATTGCTATTATCTTGATTTAACATTATTATCCCAAAATTATTCTCCCCTTTGGCAATATAAGCATCAAGGGAACAACCTCCCCCTCAAATGATGCATGGAGAGAAATAAGAAAGAGAAAAACAAGCATCGGGCCAAGAGAATGTCAATAAGAGTAAGATCCAAAATGTGAGTGAAGGCTTAACATATGCGATGAAACTCCCTCTCACTCCTACAACCAATGCATTTTTATGAGTTCAGAACCGGTCAGGTTTTTGTGAGGACTAGTCTAGAAAGGGTCAACTGGTTGAACCATAGAGAATCAGCTCTATTAAAAAGAAAACCAAGGTTCCAAGTGGTTTTATGCCTTCTGTTTTAAATGACATATGCTTTCCTTCAGGGAAAACATAAGGCAGAGAAAGGCGCGGTGACTTAACAGGATGGGTGGGCCACGAGTGTCAATGACATAGTGACCGAACCATTACGTTTTTAAAAACGTAACTATCAGGCCCACTTGTCAGTGGCCCATGACCATTGGATCTGCACATGCGTCGGCTGAAGGTTCCACTGGCGAGCGGCGACACCTAGGGGAACTCCGGCGAGCTCGCGCTGGCGTTCCAGCAAGTGTGCCGAGTACCTGGGAGATGAGTGGAGAGAGAGGAAGCCGATGGAGCCGTGGATAACCGTCAGTGATCATTGGAGCTCTGTCTACTGTGAGGTCCGAGAGGTTTCAACTCTGGTGAGCTCGATCTAAGTTTCCAGGTCGCGCGAGCTGGGAAAAAGAGAGGGGAGGATTAGGTGAGCTCCAAGAGTAACCTAGGAAGAAAATGTGGGAAGGAAGGCTGTAACGCCCGTGTTTTTAGCATGTTTAAAACCTTGCATTTAGGTCCTTATTAAAAAATTAATTCTTTTTATCTGCATTTTTTCTCTTGAGCTTTCCTCGCATCATCTCATGCCATAGAACTAAAACATGACATCATGCGTATATGTGCATATACGTAGATGAAATAACCATCAAATGATTTTCACAAAACACCTGTTCAGACCTTTCCCAAATTAAAAAAAACATATATGCGTATATATGCAAACACCCTGAACCCTAGCTACCTTCTCCCTCGATGTTTTCCCGAAACCTTAATTCATCTTCTCTCCCGACAAGAAGCAAAACCCTAGCAATATGTACACGTTTATGGTGACACATGCCTAAAGTGGGTATACCAGGCACCCAGTAGGACCCACAGGTCAGATATGGGGCCCACTCCTTGAAACCCTAACCTATACCCAATTTTCTCATTTCTTTTCTTCTAGAGAAGAAACCATAAAAGCATGATTCCATGTGCCTCCTTTGCTCCAAAAATTCTGGAAAAATTCTATAAAATACCTGAGACCAATTAGCACCTATTTATAAAGAAAAATAGAGAACTCCAGTGAAAGTTTTCTGAACAACTACATTTGTACTACAACCCCTCGCTGGACCTCTCAGAAAATTTACCAAAAATCACACAGCATAGAGTATACATCCATAAGCTCAAATATGCAAAAATATTAGTAACTTCAGTGCGAATATTTGGATAAAACCCTATCAAACACTTTTGCCCTAAACACTTAATCATATGAAACCTTGGTCAAAAGTTGGGGGAAAGGTGCCATAAAGCTCCCAGGCCCCTCCATACTCTCCAGGACCCTACTCATGTCACTGGCCACCTCTGCAAAAGCTTCTTTTTGCCCCTGCCTCCTAAACCCTAGCTGATGCCATGAATGGCATGCATGTTCGAGTTACCTACACACCATATTTTACCTCATCTGCTCTAGATCCCCTTTATACACTATTTGTCAACCCGTAACGCGAACAATTTTCTCAGAACATGGCTGAGGACACCAGGAAAACACCCATGCCAAGGTGTGCATGCCAGAGCACGGCCAGAGCGCGTCACAGCACACCCGAGTGGCATCCCCTCACTTTTCCTTGCTTCCAAGCAGTAGCAGCATGCCAACCATGTCCAGGACCTCCCCCTTGACTCCCTCAGGGCATGCCACCAACCCAAGTCTTCCGGACCCCCACCATTGCCATGCCAAGCAAGCCTAGTGGATGACATCAACAACACCCCCATGCTCTCCTCTATTTAAGGCAACCCTAAGCTCCATTACCACATCACAGCACCCCTTCTTCATCCCTTAACCCCCAGCACACACCAATTTCTCCCCCAAGCACCTCTTCCTCAGTTCCGAGCAAAAGTCCCACCGCCTCAAATCCTCTCAAATCCATGCCAAAACCGACCACCGAGCCTAATTCATCCACGCCATCTTCTTTCCTACCCCTCCTCTACCGAACCCATACTCCAATTTCACGAGAGGAGCCACCACTCACAAATGCCCAAAGCTCACCGGCGTGTGGTGCCTCTGCCGTCTCCAAGTCCAGTCCCAAGCGGCGCCGCCTCCTACACTTCTTTTTTTCTTTCGAACCGGTAAGCTGAGGGCGGCCCACTGCCAAGCGGGCCCTGATTCCCGTCGGGCCCTCATGCCGTTAGTGGCGGCGCTCGATAGCGCCTCCCGCTTTTCCTTTATAAAGGCGCGTTTCTAATATCTGAAGGCGCCTAGCTATCGGTTTTCTTCCGGTTTTTGTTTTCCATAATAGATTGCCATTGATTTGACCGATTCACCCAATTTTGGACCTATTCTTAAATTGATTATTCTGGTTCCTAAAAGATAGAATTATTTCTCAACCTTTTGTTCAGACACTTTTGGAAAATTGGAACTAGTTTGAATATAAACAGTGAAGGTTTCTTAAGTTACTAAAGGAAATGAAATTCTTTAAATTAGTAATAGGTTTAAAACTGATTTCAGAGCTTCTTACCTAGGGTTTGCACATTCCTAAAGTTAGTAATACCTCTGTAATTTATACAAATTATGTGACCCATTCGATTGGAATAGAAACCTAATAATCATGCTTTTCATGGTATGTATATATCGCAATCATTGTTTCATGCTAGTTGACTTAAACTAAAATGAAAAAAGTCGACTATAAGTCCAGAATAATCTTATGAACCTTTTCTAACACCTTTTAACTCTCTGGACTCACTCAAAAGAAATGTCGAAATCATGCTAACCATAATAGAGAGAAGGACCAAGGCATATGCATGGGCTCATACACCCTGTACGAGAAATCGCCAACTTAACCTAAAAACCCTAGCGACCCAAAAATGCTTCCTAAGTTACACTCAAGTCATGAACATATCATATGCACCATTTGATTCTTATTTGGAGTTCTCGACATCGTTATTTATTCGCCATTCTTTTTAACATGTAGTTACCAACGCACCAGATTCTCTCGAGGAGGATCCTGGGTTTCTGCAGAATCAATTCCAGAAGGAATATCAGTACCCCAACTCGCCAGGCAAGCATCCCCGCCTTTGTTGAACACGATATTTTCAAAACTTACTTATGTTGATTGTGAACCCTACATGCTATGTTGATAATACCACTATCTTTGTATTAGACTTAGCTATGACCTAGTATTGCATGTGATCAATAAACCCTCCTTTGAGGCCTTAGGACTAATCCCTCTAACAGTATGGTCTTACCGTCGGAAACATAGGGTATAGTAGCTTAAGCTAGTGCCAGCTTAACAAAAATGGAACTTTGGTTATATGTTACGAAACACTTATTCTTGTGAAGAATGGAGCCTCAGGAAGGTGTCCATCATCAAGGGGGAAATTGTTTGTGAATAGGTTTTCCGACAAAACCCTAAATGAAAACTAGAGTTGATTTGGATCTGGGTGAGAGACATAAGGTGGTGTTTGGAGGAATGATTGTCGAAATGAGGATGCCTTATGTGGCATCATTAGTAATCCAATCCTGTGTGACTTGGGATTAATCGGAGTCTTGCCTGGATCAAGTAAGGACCAAATCTAAGTGCCGTTCGACCAAGTTTATATCGTACATCCACATGTTCTTTATGGGAAGGACTCGACCAAGTATTCTATTTGGTACTAGTGTACGAACCCATGGGTGAAAGGTAGAAAGTGCAAAGAGTGGGTAGACTCCAGAGAGCCTTCTCGCGGTTTAGCGTAGGAAGTTGTTCGACACAAATACAAGTTGGCATTGTGGCACGGTTTAGCAAGCAGTGTGAGAACGGCTTATCTAGCAGGTTTGTCATTAGGGCTAGGTGAAAAGAAAGGTCCCGTTGTGTAATCCCTGCCGGTACACCTCGTGAAGTGTACTAGTTAGCGCTTGGCAACAAGGGAGGACCACATCTTGTGGGTAAAGCCATACAATCTTTGCAGAGTGTTAAAAACCTATTCGAATAGCCGCGTCCACGGTCATGGACACAACTTGGTTTAAGCCACACCCTAGTTAGACTTGTTTTGATTTCAAAATATGGGTCATGGGTTTAAGGACGCGGGCATGATATGCCCGCAGTATGCGGTATGAGCTACGCGTCAGTAGCAGGAGCCGCAGGAGTTGTGATTGAGGTCGTGCCACGTGACGGTGGTACGAGGACCTGGTATGAATGATTGGTGTGAAGCTGTGGGAGGCGGTAGCTGTTATCTATCGTCTCATTAAATTTTTTATCGGACGAGGTTTGTCAAAAATGTTTTTCAATCTATTATCGTATTATTGTTAAGAATTTACCTTTCCCACAACCTGCAACCTAGGCTAGTATGTCTCTTTTGAAAATACCCCTTGCATGAATATAGCCGTTATCTACCCCCTGCGGGATTGCTTACGAGTACATTCAATGTACTCACCTGGCTTGTTGATTTGGCCAGACGAGGAGGAGTACTTATCCAAGGACGATATCAACTACGAAGGTTAGGGCTTACCCCAGTCGGTTGCCTGTCGGGTATGGCATACTGATGGACGCCATCCACGTGTATCTTGTTTTCCGCTGCAGAACTCTTTAAATTCTGCCAATAGGCCACGTGTGTAACCTAAAGACCTCGCCGATCTATGTATCAGACTATGTACCGTTGTATGATTGTGATATTCAAAACAACTTGTGTGTACTGACTACTAATCATGGGACCAGTACAGTAAACACGAGGATTTATCCGGTACTTAAAACCGGGTACTCCACAAAGGCCACAGGAATGATGGGTCTACTCAGCCGGTGAGGAGGGAGGAGGGCATCTTCAGCGTCGACTTCTGCTCAGGAGTGCTTAGGGGAGGTGGGAGAGTGGAAGGGATGCTTAAGGCGAGCTCAGGGATCTACTAAATAAGGAGGAGAGGAGAGAGAGGGGTCTCGAGACAACTAGATTCCGACGAGGGGACGTGTCCATGAGGCCAGTGTGCGGCGCAGGGTGCTGTGCAGAGTTAGGCGGTGCCATTGGCGTGAGGGAAGCGATGGGGACGACACAGGGCATGATGTGCGCATCCAGAGCGCGCGTAGTGCAGCGCTGTGCGTGTCCTGGCATGCTCTAGCGTGTCTGGACATGTCAGCTCGTGCCATAGGCGAGGCATCGACGTGGAGGAATGCACTAAAGAGTTTGGCACCGAAAAGAACAGGAAAGGGAGATGGGGACTTGAATGTCATGCCATGTCAAGAACTAGGGTTAGGTCGGTGAGGACAAAAGAGATTTTTCTTGGAGGAGGCTAGGGCATGGATAGACTCCTACGGTGCCACGGATGGCATGAGATTTATCTCAAAATTTTCCAAGATTTTTAGAAGAGGAGAACATAGGATAGATAATTTGGGCAGAAACTACATTTTGAAAATGCTCACAAATCTTGAACCAGAGATGGTGATATTGTTTTGTATATCTGAGTTCCTTGAATCATATAGTATGATTTAGAATTTTTTGGGAATTTTTTGAAATTTATTATTATAGGATTAGGCTTTTAGCCCTAAGGAAAAGATATGGAAATAAATGGGAAAATGAAGTAAAGAATAGGGATATGCGGTATAGGACAATATATAGGTTATGTGGGAGGTTGAATCATCCATGTTTCACTGGCTTTAGATATGATTGGTCATAGATATGATTTTAGTGTTTATCCTTTTGGTGAAGGTGGGAAGAAATTAGGGTTGATACATGTATAGGTACATTGTATGGTTGTATATACTCCTTTTTATGAGGTAGGAGTGGTCATGAGAAGATATTAGGGTGGAAAAAAAATCTGAGATCATATTATATGTAGGTTATATGCACACATGTGACTTGGTTTCAATGTCGGTCTCATGCAATGACATGGTTTTGATAAGATTTGATAAAGTCTAAATAAATACAGAAGAACAATTATGCCACCTATATGATGCTATATCTTTAACACATGCATTGCAAGTCACTTAGAGATACAAGGTGTGACATGTCATGTCCAGGTAACCAACCAACTGCTGACCACAAACTATTGACATAACTTGGGCCTTCCAAAGGAGATAGTTCTCCCTCGTGAGTTTCTTGGTGACTGGATGACTGAGCCGAGGCGGGTTTTGATACCATACAAGGTTCAGATATGTTTTGGTGAAACGTACATGTGTGAGTTATATTTATAGAGGCCTCAACTGGCAGGGTTACGAAGTTAGTTTACATCTTGATCTCCAAATCAAATCTATACAAAATCTATTTGAACATGGAGATATAACAAACATGTAAAAACCGAATCTTCTAACTACTTTAGCATTTTCTCTGTTACACATTGCACAAACAACTTAACTTATTTAAAAAAATCAAGAAATACAACTAAAATAATCAGTTGCACCATCTCAATTTTATCAAATTACACCTAGAAAATTATATGTTACCAGTTTCCGAGTTTATGAAAAGTTCACAACTTAGCACTGGTTGGGCACTAATATAGCATCCACGATTTTAGCAAAGAAAGAAAAGCTATGGCTCTCTAGTGTCAAGCAGCAGAGGCCTGTGTGGACAATGGGCTCGCCAACGTCGAGTATAGACGTGAGCAGCCAGATTTGAGGAAAAACATCCGGAGTAGGGCATGGCGGCAACAAGAAAAAGGAAAAGCAACGTCGAGCGGCAAAAGAGGTTGCGGGGGGCTTCCTCGCCTATGACGGTGACACAATTACAAGGTCCTTACGAGAGGAGGAAATGGTGGTGTGGCTGGAACAATGCATTTGATATAATTTAGCTCGATTTTGTTTAGGCTCTCAAATTGGAGGAGACCCATTTTAATTGTCCTGCAGTTCAGTTGAAAATGGTCCACAATTCGAATTTTAATTTTTTAAGTTCGAAACTCATGGGACATCGGACAGCATATATTCAAAAAATGCAATTCCAGCTCATCAATTACGGGGTCAATTCTGAGAACCAAACAAGGCGTGAGCAAAATGTCTCCTTAACTGATATATTCAGGACAATTGAGTATCGACCTGTTACGCCCCAGACCTCGGACAGGTGCAACCGGAACCGGTTGCTACTACCAGCGACTGCGAGGCGGCAGATGCACATGGCACAATTAAACTAGGCAATTAGCAGCTTGGCACGTAACTACGAGTATGGGTGAAACCGGATCAGATAATTATCTAGATAAACCATATCCGTATCCGATCGGATCGGATACAGGAACAAAAATGAACTATCCGATCGGATACGGATTCGGATTCGGATATCTGGAAGCAGATACGGTTTCGGATATGGTATGGCAAATATCCGCCGGATTTCGGATTATCCGGAATTTCTAAACGGATATCCGAAAAAGGGAAATCGGATATTATTCGATTTTCGGCACCAGGCCGTGGTCCAGTCGGTAAGCCTACCAGCGACCAGCCCATTCCACATACTCGGCATAACCTAGCCCACTCACTCAGTCACTCGGTCACAGGTCTCCCGCACCGCACGCCCCGGGCGGCCGCCGGCCCCGCACCCGATGCCGACGGCGACTACGCCACGGCTGCCACGGAGTGCACGCCGCCACTCTCGCCGCCGTCGCCGATCTCTCTGCCTCCTTCCCACTGCAGGCCCCACCTCGTCCCCGACTCCCCGCCGCCGGCCCCCACCCCGTCACCGACTCCCCGCCGCCGGCCCCCACCCCGTCGGTGCTGCAAGCCCGCAGGCCACAGCTCCAGGCTGAGACACCCGCTGTCACCGGCGGCTCTGCCCCTTGCCCTTCCGTCGAGCTACAGGTCGCCGCCCCCCTCTACAAGTGTTCTATTGGCAGGTCCCTCATTCGTCTCCTGCTCCTCACCCATCACCCCCATATGGCCATATCTCTAGCTCGATTTCCTGCTCTATGTTGATCTCTTTCAGGCTTCTATACGAGCAACAGAGCAAGCAATATATATGTGTATGAGTGTATCCAAATTATTCTGCGGTTTTGCAAGCTTGTAGGAATCTCTTGTTGAGCGCCTCTGCTGCTGCTGCTGCTTCTGATCTGTTGGGAGGGAAGGAACTGGGAATCTGTGAGTGAGATGATGTTATTTTTGTTTAATAACATTGTTAATTAGTCCGACACAGGGGAACAAGCATCGATGGATCGATCGTATATTTACCTAGGGTTTACAATTGTGCGCTTGGTTTGTATAATAAGCTTGTGCGCTTGGTTTGATCTTATCCTCAAATCAAGATTCTGCTTGTAATGTTGTTTCAATGAAATGATATTATTGCGCCAGTTTCCCCTATCAAACTTCAGTGCATGACAGCTTACAATTTTGATTACAGGAAATCAGGAATCTCAAAGATGGCCAGTGGTAGTGCAGAAAGTGCAAGTCAGTGTTCACCCATAGACCTAACAGCATCATCATCCCCAGCTCCAATTCCAAGGGCACCAATAGTGGGTAGTGTTATCGATATTGATGGCATACCAGATGAGCCGAAAGGGAAGAGATTGAAGAAGTCCACATCAAAATGTTGGGAAGACTTCACTCTTTCTTTTGAGTGGACTGAGGTGGATGGCAAGAAGGTCAAATTACAATGGGCAAGTTGCAACCACTGTGGATTCAAGAGAGAGCATAACAGCAAGAATGGAACAAGCCTCTTTTTGAACCACCTTAAAACACACAACTTAATGAGTGGTCAACAGCAACTCAAAGTAGAGAAGAATGCTACTACTGGTTCCTCTCCTATTGAACCTTATAGGTATGATCAAGAGGCTTCTTTGAGGAAATTCTATCTGGCGATAATCATGCATGAGTACCCTTTTAGTATTGTTGAGCATGAATATTTCATTGAGTTCATCAAATCCTTGCGCCCTAGCTTTCCTATGAAGAGTCGCATAACTGTTAGGAAGGAACTAATGGCCATATTTGTAGAAGAAAAGGCAAAACTGTATGAGTATTTCACAACTATTAATTGTCGCTTTAGCGCAACAATGGATATGTGGACCTCGAACCAAAACAAAAGATATATGTGTGTGACTGTCCATTGGGTTGATGACAATTGGAATATTCAGAAAAGGATTATCAATTTTATGCATGTAGAAGGGCGGCATACCGGTACTAATTTGTCTGATGCATTTACTTCAAACATTACAAGATGGTTCATAGATAAGAAAATATTTTCTCTAAGTTTAGACAATGCAGCTGCAAATGAGTATGTGTTAAGGATGTTATTGAAGTACAAAAGAAAAGGGGCCCCCTATATGTGATGGTCTATTCTTTCATGTGAGGTGTGCAAATCACATATTAAATTTGGTTGCTAGAGATGGTCTGCAACACATTGCAAATGCAATTCTCAATATTAGATCATTTGTATTGGTTATAAAGTGCTCTCCGCAGTTGTGGGAGGACTTCCAAAAGTGTGCATCTCAGTGTGAGTTGGATACAAAGATGGATGTCTCGTTGGATGTTGTTACAAGATGGAATTCAACATATCACATGTTGAGGGATGCACTATATTATAGAAGAGCTTTTGAGAGGCTTCAGGAGATTGATAAGAAAAGGTTTGACAATATAGCTCCATCAGCTGCTGAATGGGAGAAGGCATTGATACTTTGTAAGTGCTTGAAGAAATTCAATGATGTCACCGAGCTACTGTCAGGTACTTCATACTCCACGGCAAATTTGTTTTATTCAAACTTTTGTGACATAAAGGCTATAATTTCTGAGTGGTGTAATAGTGAGGATGACACTATTAGAAACATGGCACAGTCTATGAGTGCTAAGTTTGAAAAATATTGGAAGAAGTCAAATGTTGTCCTTGCTGTGGCTAGCTTTCTTGACCCTAGGATCAAGAAAAAGGCAATAGAGTATTACATGAGAAAGTTTCATGGTAAACTGCATTATCAAGCTAAAGTAGAAGAATTCATGGTTGTAGTGAATCAAATCTATCAAGCATATGCTTCTTCTTACACAAAGAGTTCTACAACATCTAGCAGTATTGTGGGTATGAGTGCTGAACCAAATAATGATGATTTCATGGAAGAAGAAAGTGATACATTTGAGAGCTTCTTATATGGCTCACATGTGGAAGGGGCGGATGAAGGTGACACATGCGACTTGGATAGATATGTGCAAGAACAACCACTAAGGGTTAATAAATCCAGTCAGCACTTTGATGTGTTGTCTTGGTGGAAAAATCAGTAAGATATATATCCTATTTTATCTCTAGTTGCCCGTGATGTATTGGCCATGCAAGTGTCAACTGTTGCTTCAGAATCGGCTTTTAGTGCTGGTGGTCGTGTAATTGATCCATTCTGTAGTCGTCTTGAACCTGAGTTGGTGGAAGCATTGATCTGTACTAAAGATTGGGTGGCTGCATCTAGAAAAGGTGATCATTTTTGTTGTTTCTAATTCTACAGCATAGTTGTCTATTTATTTACTAATATAATTTTCTTACCAAAATTTCAGATTCTACTAGAGGGGTTGCATCTATCGTCAATGATCTGGAGGTTGTGGAGACTCTTGTTGCTAGCTTAACTCTTGAGGACCTTGAGGAGCGGGTATGACATTCATATATTCTTTTTACTGGCTGTTTTTTAAATGATTTATTAGATGTTAATTATTGAAAATTGTTAGGAATCACAAATGTCTGGTGAAGATGAGGATTGATTGTTGGTCAGCACACCAAAACCCTGCAAAGAAGCTGTGTGAGTCAGGAGAGGAAATGGAAGGAGAGGAAGTGTTCTGTGTTGGATCTTCTATGACTTATGGAACTTCTAAAAACTGTAGTATGTATGTATGTAATCTTTGAGCATTATGACTATGGAACTTCTAAAAGTTGTGCTATGTTGTGCTAAACCTGATCGAAAATGTTTCAGCACTATGTTAGATCAAGTATGTTTTTTGTGCTGTGGTCTTTGAGCAGGATGTATCAGATGTTTATATTCTTTTCATTATGCTCTTTGTGTGTGATCTTGTCAATTGTCATTATGTTTATATATGTGTGTGTGATCTTTTCTGTATGTAATCTATTTCTCTTCGTATGTGCGTACTATCCGACTTTTTTTATCCGTACCATATCCGATTATGAAATTATACGTATTCATATCCATATCCAAACACTATCCGATCCGCTTCCGAATCCGAGAAAAAAATATGAAATAAAATATGGTACTAGCGCTATCCGAACCGAATCCGATCCGGTTTCACCCATAACTACGAGCGCCAACCGCGGCGCTTTTGGCGTAGATACTCGCCCGGACACAACTCCTGTCTCGCAATAGGACAAGCGCCCAATGCACGGCACGTAATGAGACATCTGAAGATTCCAACCAGTTTGGTTTTATCTTAATCCGAGAGAAAATACAATCACGTCATGGAGAGTAAGATAGAGGCTGGGAAGATGACAACACAGGTGCGGTGGCCGGCACAGAGGCAGGGGCATGGAACTGTTGTTGTATGGACGCAGCACACATGCGCTGCAGCAAGGACACACACGAGCGAGAGCGTGGAACGGTGGTCGAAACTTTTCCCGTCGGCGCCGATCCCATTTGGCAGTTTGCTCGCAGCTCCACCAATCATTTCGTCTCCCTTAAACCACCATTACGTTCAACATTAAGCATAAGCACACCGTGAATCAGAAGGCAAAAGGGCCAACGATAAAGAGCTCCTCGCTGTTTCTCGTCAGAACCCCACCGCCCCAAGAGAGAGAGAGGAATCCTCATACCCACACACAGCTTCTCGGTCTCATCAACTCTCTCTCTCTCTCTCTTCTCTCCCCCAGTTCTTCCTCCGATTTCTCCTCTATTTCCTTCTGCATTCCCGTCTCCTTGTTTCTCTTCGTCTCCTCGCAGCCGATCTATCTACCCGCTCGGCTGCTTCTCCATTCCCCATAAAACAAGCTGGAGTACTAGCTAGCATAGCTGCTCCCCAAGAAACGAGGAAGCACTTGGCAAGAAATAGTACCACTCCTGCGCTTCACTGACCACTCCGCAGCCCAAGAGAGAAACAGAGCAGATCGAGCGAACAACCCGATCGATCGATGAAGCCCGCCGTGAGGAAAGACACCTCCGCCGCTGCCGGCGTCTCCTGCCTCGACATCAAATCCTTCGTCGCCTCCCTCGCGCTCCTCACCCTCATCATGGCGCTCTGGCAGCTCCACCCCTACCAGCCCCTCCTCTTCATCACCCGTTCCTCCTCCTCCTCCTGCCCCCTTCTCCCCCTCTCACCTACCGCCGCCACCACCACTGCTTCCTCCCTCTCCACCACCGCCGCTGCCGCCGCACTACCATCCTCCAACTCCACTGCCGACAGAGCCCCACCGACCACCGCCGCGAGCGCGATAAGCAGGCCAACCTTGCCAGCCCGGCCGCTAGACCCCAACAAGCGGGAGCTCCGGCCGTACGGCAGCGCCGCGGCACTGTTCGTCCAGATGGGCGCGTACCGGGGCGGGCCGCGCACGTTCGCCGTCGTTGGGTTGGCATCCAAGCCGGCGCACGTCTTCGGCACCCCTTACTTCAAGTGCGAGTGGCTTCCCAACCCGGACCCGGCTGGCGGCGGCGGCGCGCCGCGGCCCGTCCGGACCAAGGCGTACAAGATGCTCCCCGACTGGGGCTACGGCCGCGTCTACGCCGTGGTCATAGTCAACTGCACGTTCCCCTCCAACCCCAACGCCGGCAACCTCGGCGGGAAGCTCCTCGTCCACGCCTACTACTCTACCGCCTCCCGCCGCTACGAGCGCTTCGTCGCGCTCGAGGAGGCGCCGGGGTCCTACGACGGCTCCCGCTTCCGGCCGCCGTTCCCCTACGAGTACCTCTACTGCGGCTCCTCGCTCTACGGCAACCTCAGCGCCCCCCGCATGCGGGAGTGGCTGGCCTACCACGCGCGTTTTCTTCGGTCCAAGGTCACATTTTGTTCTCCACGACGCCGGCGGCGTCAGTCGGGAGGTCAAGGCGGTGCTGGATCCGTGGGTGAGGGCCGGCCGCGTCACGGTCCAGGACATCCGGGCGCAAGCAGAGTACGACGGGTACTACTACAACCAGTTCTTGGTGGTGAACGACTGCCTCCACCGGTACCGCCACTCAGCGAATTGGACCTTCTTCTTCGATGTCGACGAGTACATCTACCTCCCTGACGGGCGGACGCTGGAGGAGGTGCTCGGCAAGCTAGAGCAGTACACGCAGTTCACCATTGAGCAGAACCCCATGTCCAGCAAGCTCTGCGTGAAGGATCCAACCAAGGACTACTCGAGGTTTGCTTTCGTGCCTAGTTTAGCCTTTCTTTATGTTAGTTGTTCATGCAATTGTTTATGCCGGTGCTATTCCTATTGGAATCTAACCTAGATTCGTGCAATACAATACTGCAATTGGCATATGATATTCTGTTCTACCGATGCCACAGTATTACGGGCGAGATAAGTTTTTCTAGATCACAGGGCCAAATGCATCTCCAGTCATTGTCAATTTGTTATTTATCAAGCACAGACATGCTTCAAGAAGCTAATTAGTGAGTCACACTTGTGTTGGCTCTAACGCAAGATTCTTTCCAACAACTTGTTTATGCATAGGTTGATAGGGCAGCTTGACTGTTTGGTTTCCTACTAAATTGAAGGCAGTTTGACCTTGCTCCGTCGCCAAAGCTGGTTGTTGGATTTCCTGAATTAAACTTATCCCTACATTAAATGCTGCCAGCAATTGGAGCTACTTTCCTCTTTTGCTCTGTGCCAATGGACCTAGACCATGTATTTTGTTTTTGGGTTTGTTTCACTATATAAAAATTTCTGAATGTTAAAGCAAAAGTTATTAGTGACAGGGGGCAAATTCATACACGCACACTTATCCAAAATATATATTCTCTTTTTCTAGGATTTCTATGTTCTGTTTGCGAGAGGTCTTATTTAATTAATTAACTGCCTAAGGTTTACGTCTCTATGGGCTGCTGCACATGAGTTGAATGCAGAATTTTCGGCTGATGTGGAGGCTAGCCCATCGAGTTCAAATTAGAATTGAGAAGTGTTGGCTCTTTTTTGTACAAGAATTGCTAATTGATGGTCTTTAATCAAATCACATATAGCAAGCATACAAAATGTACAAATGTAGGATTGTTGCAGATTCTGTTGAAGTCTTTTTCCAGAGGATTTTATTGGGGTACGTGAATATTTGATAGTGCTTAGTTTAAACCGCGGAGAGCAATCTTCCATGACCTAACTAATTGATATTAATTTGGACTGTTTTCCCTGATCACTAAAGCTAATTTTGCTTTATGATTCACAAACTTTGTTTATAAATAGGTTGTTTTAACAAAGATAACAGATGGGACTTAGTCTATATGGATTCTATACAAGTAGAGTAGCATGAAATTAAAATAGCTATGTGAAGAGTATGGAAATAACTCTTTTAAAATGGTGTCTGGTTGGAATGTTGTTTAATGAGAAGGCTTGGCAGGTCAGAGAGGGTAGTGGCATGCTCAGAACAGAGTTGGGAGGTTGATTATTGGGGGTAAGGTTGGAGGGTGATAGAGGTGAGAAATGCTATGCTTGGCTTATGGCATGATCTCAGGTGTCTGATTTTACAAATAGACAGCCTGGGATGGAATTGACTGTAGTTCGAGCCTAAGACAGAGCAATGATCAGGTTGACAGTGCATAGTTCGCCATGTAAATGCAACTTGTGATTTTCAAATCAACTCTCCTACTTCGTCCTCTACCTGTCCCAGACTCAATCAAACAGAAAATGATTTTGTCCATCAATGATGATACGTTCTTTGTTATGACCAATGCTGCCGCTTGTCCTGTTCTGAGTAGTTATCAACAACACTTTGTGTTTAGTATTTAACCCCAACAAAAGTGTTTCCCGCATTTGTTTCTTTATCGAAATCTCATAAGAAATCTTTGCATGATCATTAGTGTCAGCTTCACTGGTAGATTTCTTTCATATGGCTGGAAGTTTGTTTCCGAAACCAGAAGTCTGTAGCATGTTAGTGACAAAGCTTTTGTTGGAATCACATATAAATAAATTGAATCACGAGGTGACCATCAGTTTGTAGCTTCACTTCGGAATAAGCTGAATGGTGCTTGGGAGGCTTTTGGGCTTTTCACAAATGGGAATATGATTGTGTCAGCAGATTTTGTGTGCTGGTCGTATGATGTCACCACACTGGATGTGGGAAGTGAGTATTTTCATTAGGAGGGACCTAAGAATTTTCCAGTAACACTCATTATCTAGCAAGAGTGGAACTACGAACAGGTGAAATGAGGAACATCATTTGTTTCATGATGGGTCCATCAAATATTTTAACAGATTACTATTCTCTGTGCAACCCTAGTTTAGTTGCTCTAGTTCTTGTTAACAAGCCCAGACAGCAACACGAGCTGCTAATATAATATGGATATTTAATCTTGGTTTCGCATTTTGTACTACTTAATTTCAGAGTATAGTTCTGTAACAGAGTATAGTTCTGTAACACTTTAATGAAACACAACTACCGCCGGCTGTATTTTAGTGTTTGAGCTAGCATGATGGTCTGCATTTGATGCTCAAAACATCTGTGCGTTGTTTTTTTTTCTTAAAAGAATTAATTCAGAATGTATGTGTATTTGACTTCGATTGTGGATGATTTGCTCTGACAGACTTGCCAATGCTAACACATTTTATATGTATTGGTCTTCAGGCAATGGGGATTTGAAAAACTTGTCTTCCGTAATTCAATCACTGGAGTCAGGCGAGATCGCAAATATGCAATCCAGGCTCGGAATGCGTACTCCACTGGTGTTCACATGTCACAAAATATCTACGGGAGGACAACCCATAAGACCGAAAGCTTGATCAGATACTACCATTATCATAACTCCATCAATGTCATGGGGGAGCCTTGCCGGGAGTTTGTGCCAAAACCCATCAATGGCAGTAAGGTAATGTTCGAGGGGATATCATACGTCTACGATGATAACATGAAGCGTTTGGCAGGGGAGATCAAGCGCTTTGAGAAGGAGACGGTTGGGGCAATCTATACATAGCATCTTGATGGAACACTTTACTGGTACATATACAATTTTATTCTTTTGGATACATTGGTCTCCATCTATGCCCTCTGTTCTGAGCTTCAAGATGCAACTTAGATAAGCAGAGGGGAAGAATCTTAGTTCAGTGTCCAACCAGTGTAAAGTTTTGGTTCACCCCAGCATTCTCCTCTCTGTGCGGCAATTTGACGCATTCTCCTTTCTTTCTTTGTTCTTTATTCTCTAGTGCCATTTTCGTAGCTTTTTATAGATTTGTGTAGACTGATTGTTGGACTTTGTCAGATTCTTCTCCTATTCTATAACGGGCAGTGTAAAGTGCCTGATTGTTTTAACTTTATGGATTAGATCTGGATGCAGCTTGTTTTCTCCAAAATGCGTGTAGATAGGGAGGCATTTCCAGTTCTCATGGCTCTTCGTAAGGTTTCGACGGTGGAGCCTAAAGTCTTCTTTTATGATCCTAGAAAGCCAGAAAAAAAAAGGTAGCCCTGGGGTTAAGTCTTCTCAAAATTTCGTTGGTAGTAGAAGCTAGGGAGGTATAGCTTCCCGCTCGTATTGTTCTTAGCATTTTAGATGTACCCTTCAATTTGGGGAACAATGGCTGCTACCGTGTGCCTTACCCCTGCCCTCACCCACTCCACCCTCTCAGTTCTGAGCTGCACCCTACACCCTTCTCTCGAGAGAGACGCGCCCACTCCCGCCGCCAGCACCTAGTCTCCTCCTCCATGGCCGCCGGCGCCCGCCTCCTCTCTCTGTCACTAGTGCCTGTGCTCTTCCTCGTCCTCCCTCGTCACTGACACCCACCGCCTCCTCCCTCACCATCGGCGTCTTCCCTCTTCCTCCCAGCCGCCACGTTAGATCCACACCCTGGCCCAGATCTCACCCCCGCTAACCCAGTTGCTCCCATTCCTGAGCTCGTTGACCCGCCACCGCCATCCTCCCCTGCCGTCGGCAGATCTGGGCGCCCCCGACCTAGATCTCTCGCCGCCCCAACTGCTCCTGTCCTCCTCGGCTTGCCTCCGACCTCCCGCCGTTGTCCAGATCCACGCTTCCCCAACGCCTTCGATCGCTGCCTCCACGTCCCTAAGCCACAGCTGCCTCCCCGACGGTGATAATCGAGCTCATATGTTTGGTCTGATTAATTTTTTTTGAATGTGTTAGTTTCTATGGCTATGGAGCTCATGTGTTAGTCTGATTTTAAAAAGGAATGTTAGAATTTATATGGTAGCGGTGCTTGAAGGATCGAGATGGCCTCTGGGGGGAGGGGGGGTTTGAATAGGCCGCTATAAATTTTAATCAAATTCTTGCCTTTAATAATACGATCGCTGAATTACATATACTATAATTCAAACTTGTGAAAGACAATTATACATAGAGCTAGCAATATTAAGAATTATGCTACCTTTAATAATACGATCATAGAATTAAATATACTCTAATTCAAACTTGTGAAAGACAATTATAGGTAGAGCTAGCAATACTAAGAATTATGCTAAGTAAACAATAAGCTTGCAAAGAGGTAAAGGGATTGAAGTGATTAAACCAAAGTGAAGAGACGCAATGACGTTGTTTTGAAGTCGAATCCTTGACGGGATTCTACATCTCCGTTGAGAGGCTTGGTTGTACTTGAGCCAGGTCTTTTTCAAATATTTTCCTCTCGAGGTTGCTAAAGTACTCATCGGCTTTCTTGTGGTATTTTTTCTCTTTCGGAGGCAAAATTCGGCCTTCACAAACTTCCCATGACTCACCGCACAAGTTAGGAGCTCGTGAGTGATTCCTAACCGTCTAAGAGTCATCAACTTTCAAGAATAACAAATGCATACGAAGAAGCTTGAAGGTGAACTCTAGTACTCAAGAATCAATCTTTTCTCTCTAGCACTCAACTCTCTCTTTCTCTCTCTCAAATGAGTTGAAATGAGCGGAAAGGTGAGTGGGAATATAAATACTCCCCCTCACAAACTAGCTGTTGGGCACTTTTCACCACACATCGGGACTTCCGATACTTGAATCGAAACTTTCGACAGTTTAAATTCCAACAACTACAAACTAGACTTCAAGCCTGAGACCTGGCAAAAATCACTGATCGAAACTTCCGATCTACCAATCAGAACTTCTGATAAACCAAGAGAGCGGGTAGAAATGGGTGAAACCGGAACTTCCGATCGGTTGAAACTTCTGATATGTAGATCGAAACTTCTGATCAATTAGGTTCAAAGAGAAAGAGAGCCCAAAGTATTAAGGGACTGGAAGTTCTAATCATCGGAACATCCGATTTGACTTAGTAAAACTAGGAATACTTCAAACTGCCTTACTGAACGAGGCTGCCCTGCATTGATCGGAATTTCCAATCTACTACAACATACAAACCTGAGAGCTCAAAAGATATGAAAACCGGAGGTTCCGCCAGGTCAGAATATCCGATCTTGAAATCAGAACATCCGATCCTGAAATCTGAACATCTGATTGATCTTAAGAAAACCTACTCTCGAAGATTGTTAGGGGAACAAGAGACTCTCTCTAAACAAGCAAACATAGTAACTAAGCACTTAGTTCATCACCAAACTTCTAGGTTGTATCCGTCTTCATAGTATGGTGGTCCTATACTCAAATAAGGATAAAAAGAGATAAATTATATTTAAAGAATAACACTATGTCTTCTCTTCTCATTTTTAGGGGTCATCAACAATGTAAATCTCTTGCTAATGGCATACTCATTGAACTCATTAGTTCCCTAATCACTTATCGTCAATCATCAAAATCCACATAAGAGGCCTAGATGCACTTTCAGTGCTAATGTATGGAAATTTTTCTCTAATTGTTAGAGTGTATATGGCAGTGGCCATTGCTTGATACATGGATTGTATGTATTTGCATTCAAATTAGAATGTATATGGCAGTGGGGCTCATATATGTATGGTAATTTTTGTTGAATTGTTAGAATGTGTATGTATGGCATAGCTATTAAGACCGTAGTCCTGTTAGAATGTGCTTTAATTTATGTGAAGTGCACTGAAATTTGTGAAGTTAAAACTTCTATAATACTAAGATTTCAATGCCTTGGACAAATGACTTGTGATGGATGATGTATGTGTACAAATTTTTGTGATCTTTATGTTCAAATTTTATCTCCCTGCTCAATTACGATGGAATGTGGTTCAAAAGAATGATAATTATCAAACGCTAAAACTGTTCAAAAGAATAATGTTAATAATTAAACAAAGCATAAACAATTTCAGGAGCATTATAGGTATTGTATTCTTCATCATAGAAAATAAGCTCATATCTTATAAGCTAAAAAGAAGGGGATTAGAGTTTATCAGGACTTTCTCTCACCGAAACTCCTGTGGATAATTAAGCTTAAACTGTTTTATACATAAGTCTAAACTGAAAAGAAGGGGTGGTCTAAAGTTATTGCAGTGGATCTTGTGCCGTGTAGCCGAAGTGTTTATCAGTAATGGGGAAGTCCTGGATGAGGCAATGAGCCGGCAGTACGCAAAGCAACGCGAGCCGCATAAGATTCGAGATCTGGTCCGGTTTGTACTGTGTCATGCGACCTGGGTCTAGGTTGTTACTACTCGTTAGGCATTTATGGCGCAGGATGGATGAAGAGCAATTAGGATTGAGTCTAATATTTAGGTATGATCCATGCAATCTAGTTGGATGGACAACCAAAGCGTCATGGAAAAAATTAGAATGTTTTGACAACATTGGTACAAGATTCATTTAGCATTTTACAAAAATTTAGATTCAAATTAAATGGACACATTGAGAAACAAGTTTTTTTCCATGAATAATACCTCATTCAAACTTATGTTGTTAAGTATTATTCATAGCAAATTTATCTCTTTGTTTCATGATGTGTAGACCAAAATTTGATTTAAAATTTTGTGACATGGCATATTCATTTTTTGTCAAAATTTTTCTGAATTTTTGATGACTTTTTGGATGAGCCATCTGGCTAGATTGCACATATTTGCCATGAATAGTACCTCATTCAAAATTCTATTGTTAAGCTATTATTCATAGTAGAGTTTATCTTTTTTGTTTCATGATGTGTGGATCAAAATTCAATTTAAAATTTATGACAATGATAAATGCACCTTTTGTCGATTTATTCTGAATTTCTGCTGACTTTTTGGATAAGTCATCGGACTAGATTGCACGTATCCACCTAAAGAGGTGGATTGTATAGATGTTGCTCCGAGATGAACATGGAGGATCTTGTAAAGGAACTGATGGTGACGGGGGTATGTGATCATGAGGATGTGTTTAGAGCACGGAAATAATGCAGAACTTCTGTGGTTCCACGCGACAATGCGTTTGGCTTAGCTTTATCGTTTTTCATTTGACAGTATGTCTTAGCTTTATCTTTGCTGGCCCAGTGGAGCCCGTCCTTCCGTTTGTCTAGAGCTAAGTGGTGTCCAAATTTAGATTGTGTGGAGATCTGCCATGCACTGTGTTTTGCGCACACTAAGGGCCTGTTTGGTTGAGCTATGACAAAGCTGATGTTGGCTGGCTGTTTGGAAAAGCTGATGTAGCTGTGGGAAAGTGAACATATGGTTTTTGGTTTATCCAAACCATCTATAGCGTTTTGAAAAATGAGCACAGAAGTTTCAACACATTACAAAAAGTTGTTAGAAGGCAGTTTTTTCAAACAGCTGAATTTGCACTACAAAATCTGCAGCTACCATTGGCAAAATCTGCTGAAAAGCTGACCGTTCCAGTGAAAAGCTGCTAAAAAGCCCAACCAAACACCTCCTAACAATCTAGATACACACACTGAGAATTGTTGTAAGGGATTTACTAAATAGCTATCTTTTTCCTGCTCTAGCAATTAGCCACGTCACCGCCAATTTGCACGGCCATTCGATGAGCCATGGCAGATCAGATCTGCAGCCCATGACCTAATCCTCTCCTACCCCACCTGCCAGTGCTCCCTCACCCTGGTTCTCTGCCTTCCTTGGCTCCTCGTGCAAATGTGTTATCTCCTTCCTCTTCTCCATTGCCAGCTTGCGTGTCATCTCCGCACCACCTGTGCCATCCTCTCCTCTTCCTCCTCGGCTTCCCAAATTGGCCACCATGGGCAGCGGCTAGGGTTTGGGTGCGGGGCTGATCTGCAGATGTCCTCTGCTCCTCTTCTGGAAGCCGAAGTCAAATCCACCGTCCAGGCGCACCTCACGAAGACATCACTTCACCACGCCTTGCCCCCTCCATGGCGAGCTCGGTGCCCACCACACCCAACATCTCCATCAAACATTGTCCATGCTAGAGTCTGGCCATGTACACGCAATTCCGTTCACTCAAACTTCTAAGACATAGCCTTCTCCACGGTAGCTAGAGACCAGGTTTTGCCTCCATCCTACTATCTCTGTTTCTCTCTCTTTCACTCTCATCCCCTATAAAAAATGTTTTGATGTCTCTTGCAAATTCATTTTCTCAATTTGTTGATGCAAGATTGCAGAAATTTTGGCCACGATTTTTGTGCCCTACAGAACATTTTGCTACTCACAGGTATGCCATCCAAAATCCCTCCAACCCAAATCAAATTCCCTACTGTTATCATTATGGAAACAACACAAAATATGGGGGTATCGACAATTTAATACTTAGAGTGCAATATGGATGGGCCGCGTATGACGGCCTTATGGGAAGGTCGCCGTACGCTCGACAAATTGTGACGCTTCGATGTTTTTGAATAGGTTCAGCCATCTCGAGGACTCCAGCCTACTCCTATATCGAGGGAGGCGCCTCTTGCGAGATTAGCGACTTGGGCCGTTCGGGACTTCCTGAAGTCTCTCCTAGAGCTCCCCGTGCCAGATTTCTCATTTATGGGGGTGAATTTTACATCCCCTCATGGGGGTTTATATAGGCAAGGGGTCCATGACAAAAGACTATGGCTACCATTGGGGGATGAGAGGTGGATGGGTATTTTGAAAAAGGTGGTCTATAAATCCATGGTGGACTAGGAGAAAAAGGGTGGTTCATGGTCCATAGTGAACCATTCTCCTCATACATGCCCTCCATTGACTGGTTTTGACTTTTTGACTAGTTGACTTGGTCCAACGCCATGTAGGTGCCACGGAGGATGTTATTGGGCCCGGCCATTGTGGATTTATTACTCTCCAACAGGAGCCCCCTTGAGCCATAGTCATGAGAATGGCTGAGAATGGCTACGGATCAATCATCTAGGCCGGCGGGTATATTTTTCCTTCTATTTTTTCTTTGGATTTTTGGCTACTGCCTTATGTGAATTTCGTCCATTGAGGATGGCCGGGGAAATGTGAGGTCTTGTGCGTTTTATATTTTTCCCCAATCTTTCCCCTTCTTCTCTCATACCACTATTTCCGTTGTCAAGGTTTTGGGTTATGCTTTTGGCCCGCAAGGAGTGCCAATCCATGGTGATGGCCTGGCCTGGTTTTCGGCTTGCTAGGGGCGGATCATTTTCTTAGGGGATGGCCCTTTTCCTTGTGGTCCTTTATGAGTCGTGCGGAGTTGGCCTGCCTAGGCGCGCCACTGCACATTCCCGGACCGACCGTCCTTCTACGCCACAGAGTTGGGCTGGGGAACAGGCTTGCATGCCAGGTCTGGTTGTTGCTTATGATGATCCGACGTCCCTCATTGAAAAGTGCTAGTTAGATCGAACGACGAGCGCATTTTGTCTTCAAGCCAAAAGAGGCAAAGGTTTAGGGTTCCTCCTTTCCTGGCAGGTGTGGTCTTCTCTTTTGGCGAGCTCATCGGTTTGTGCAAAAGGAGGAGGCTGTGGATACCCGCCGTGTAGCCGCGTGGCTACCAGCTGGTGCCCCCGCATGGACATCGAGGCCGCCAAGCCGCCTATAAAACACTGGTGGGGGGTTTCAATTGAGATCGTCCCTCCCTTGTCGTTGTTCTCATTGAGGCCGAAGACTCCATCGGCGGCCCTCGGGTAACAACGTCTGGGTGCGAGGTTCAATGAGTTGTTCCCCAAGGGAGGCTCTTTCTGTCAATGAGGGCAAAATCTGGTGGAGCAACTGCTCAGCGGGAGGAGGGCGAGAAGTCGGTGTCGTCTCCAATGAGGTGGTTTCACCTAGGTGGTGTGAGCGATCAGGGGAGGAAAGGCATCCAGCTGCATCTGGTTGAAGCCCACTGGGGGAGTAGAGTCTACTCGCCATTGGTTGGCCGTCTGGGCGGTGCTGACAGCGGTGTCTTCAGTTTTTTCCTGGAAATCTTTGAAATCGTGCCGGTGTGCTGACTCACTGCCCGTGCATAGGTGAGCATCGTCTTCCTTTCCCTTCTTTGTGCGACGGAAGTTGACTCGGTGCGAGGTGGGGGTGGAGAACGATGTGATGGCATGCTCGATGGCGTGACTCATGTGTGCAGGGGCATGTTCGATGGCATTGTTCTGGGCTGTGGTGGTGGAGAGCGTGGTGGAGCTATAGGGAGCGTCGCGAGCGTAGCACCGACCTGCGGCTGCGCATAGGTGAGCTAGACGTGGCCGTGCTTGGCGTGCATGCCAGAGCGGCAGTCGGGACACCGCCAACGGTGGTGATGCCACTTGTTCTAACCGACAGAGTGTGCGGCACTTTCTCTATTTTTTTTAGCCGCCCATTTTTCTTATTAGGCTGGGATCCAGTTAACTGTGTTTATTGCAACGGGAGTTAGAGCCTAGTCATGGACAGACAGGGAACTGTAGCTCTTCGAACCGTTGGTTCATGCCACGGTGTAGGTGGGCCGGCGGCCTGACTAGTGGTGACTGAGCCTGAGTTTTTTTGCGTGTGGGGCTCCCGTCCTTGCCCGGGCTGCTCCGCAGCTTGGTCTTGTCGCGTTTTCTTGGCAGGCTATGGGGGTGCTTTCAGGCCATTTTAGTCCTTAAGCGGTGGCGAGCCAGGCTGGGCTCCTCCCCTTTTCCCGCCCGATGTCGGCTCCGGATCGTGGCTTGTGTTCTTCAGCCAAGGTCGCGAGCTGGCAAAGCCTCCTCATTCATTTTTTCTCTTTTTTATTTTTTGGTTGGTTGGTAGTATCTATGGCCAGGCCACATTTTCTCTTTGCTAGGCCCTTTCTCTCGGGGCTTGAGATCGGGCCAGTTTTAGTCAGGCCGTCGTTAGATGGTGCCCTTTGCGCGCATGGATCACATTTTTCAATTATCTTTGGGGGCCGCAGGTGACGGCGTTGTTAGGTTGTTTCATGCCATTTATTATTCCTTGCCATCAAGTGCTAATTTATTTCTTCTGATTTTTACCTTGGCAAGTGAGATGGCATGCGACCTTTCTCCCTATCAAGCCGGGAGGGCGAGCAAGTTCGAGGAGCGCTCCCAGGATGGGGCGCCTCGGGGCGTGGCGAGGAAGAGGCCTTTGAGTAAGTTTGGAGGGGATCGAGGGTTTGCTGAGGGTCCTTCCTTGGGGACGTATCTTTACCACAACCTATTGGGGCTGTCTTTTGTGGACACCGAGTAGTTGGAGCAACTGGTGGATGTGGGGTACATGCCTCGGGGGCATGGGATCATCCCGGACTCGCACGAGGAGATTTACACAATGGGAAGGCATTAGGAGGCGATTGTGGTGTTCACCTCTCGATTCCATGGTGGCTTCTGCGCACTTGTTCACCCTTTCCTTGTGGAGTTCATCAGAGCCTTTGGTATCAAGCTGGTGCAATTGTACCTGTCTACAATCCTAGAGCTCAACGTGTTTAGATGGCTGAGTGAGACAGTTCTGGGGGAGGAGCCGTCCTTGAGGTTGCTTCTGTACTTTTTCCAGGCGGAGATGAGGAGTAGAAGGACTCCCGATGGCAGCAATCAGAGTGTGTTTGGGATTGTTTTCTTGACGCTCTGTTCAGACTTCGTTGAGGACTTCCTAGTTTTCCTGTTAAGTGCAAGTCCCCTTTGTGGCAGGATTGGGATTCCCAGTGGTTTTATCTTCATCTCCCGAGCACTCGTTTGTATCACACTGGTGGGCTACCTCGGAATTATGGTTGGGTCGGTCTTAAAGATGTCCCTTGGACGGAGCTAACCCATGACGAGAGCAGGAAGATCGACATGATTAAGCCGGTGCGGCGTGACTGAAGCTTTCGGGATTTGATGGAGGACATGGTGATGGTGGATTGTTACATGATGAGGTCACGCTAGAGGAAAGACTTGGGGATCCCTCGTGACTTCCGCCCTTCGTGCATAGCTGACGGCCGTGAGTATTTTTACCTATGTCCTTCTTTTGTTCCTTTACTTTATTTTGAGTGCTAACAACCTCGTTTTCTTTTTTAGCTTCCTACACTTATGAGATGGTAGCAGAGTGGGCGAATTAGCTAATCAGGCCGTACAATGCCGAAGAGCACAAGGTGTATGCTGCGGCCGTGGATGAGAAGGCGTGCCACAACATCATTGCAAGGTGTTTCAAGATTGCTCTTCCCGGGCGTGAAGACCCTTCGCTTGGCCACTAGATTCACCTATCGGGAGGACGCACAGGACGCCTGGCAACACCTTCCAGGCTGGCTATTGGTTCTAGGTGCCGGGACAGTCTTGGGAGAGTGTCGGAGCTGGCAGTGCTTGGCCTGCCATACTTTGCGCCGAAACCCCCAAAGTCTTCAAGGAAGAGGAAAGAGGCGTCGGGACCCGAGCCAGGCGCGGTCATGATTTCTTTAAGGAGAGGGGAGCCCCCTGTTCCTGTGACTGTGAACTCCCCTTGTCGGAAGGATTCCATGAGGGAGATGGTTGACTTACTTTTAGAGGGGAGCATTCCCATCGAGGCCATCCTTCCCCCTACTACACAAGAGGTTGAGGACCTGGAGAGGCTAGTGGGATGTAAGTGTGTGGATAGTCTGGTCTTTGACTTGTGCTTTGATGGAGGTGTGGGTAGTAGACCGGAGGCTCCCGCCAACAAGGAGGAGATCTCTAGATTTGTCCTGGCTTGTGAGACTCTAGAGGACGATGCAGGGATGACAGGTGAGCTTTTTGAACCCTAGTCCACTTGTTGTGTTGTTGCTTTGTTGCTTTGTTGCTAACTCCCTATCGCTGTATTTTCACTTAGGTGGAAAAGAGGAGCCTCAGATCCCTCATGAGGATGGGATTGTGCCACTTGAGGAGGGGTTCTTTACTCAGTTCCAGGAGATGAGGGATGCTATGGGCGATCCACTTTAGATACTTCATGTGGTAAGTATTGTTCATCCACCCCTCTTTTTGCGGCGTGTTTGTGGTTAGTTCCTCCATTTTTTCTTGGTGCAGGTTCAGGGCCTTGTTCAGCAGGTTGAGGAGATTCCTATTCTCATGGCCAAGGTGGAGGTGCTTACTTCAGCTATGGAGGTTGAGAGGTCCAAGGCGGCGCTAGCTCAGGATGAGTTAGCTGCGGAGAGGGCGCATCGTGAGAAAGTTGAGGAGTCCCTGAAGCAGGCCGAGGATGCCCTCCTTTAGTTGAAGGCCGAGCTATCCTGTACTTCAAGAGAGCTGGACACTCGCCTCCAGGGTTGCTCAGATCTTGAGCAGCGTCTTTCGAAGGTGACCTTGAGGACGAAGCATGCTGAGGGAGAGATCAGGGCCGTGGAGGAGCGAGCCTCCCGGGCCGAGTAGCTGCGGCATCAGAGTGAGAGGACTACTTTAGTTGAGGAAGATTTGGTGACTGTCAGCTTTCAGCTTGCCATGGCCGAGGGTGACTTGACAAGGGCAAAGGAGGATGCGGAGGGGAGGATGAGCACTCTTCTAGCCGTGCCTACTACTGAGGCGGCCGTGGTTCCGAACCTTGGCACGAATGGTGCTTCCTCTCTTTTGTCAGCTACTAACTTTGAGGTGATCACTCTTGTCTTAGCTTGTGCTACCGAGGCCCACGGTCTCTTGACCAAGCTGAGGTACAAGGAGGTGATGCCCCCTCCTTCGTGCATGACGGTGTTCCAGGCTTGTGAGGCCTTTTCTTCTCAGGTCTGGCAGGTTATGGGCGCGGCCATGAGGTACTACCACGTCGTAGCTGGCCGGGCCATGGCAACGGGCATGTCGGCCATTCTTGCCAGCGGTGTGGGCTTGGAGGGTCTTGAGGGTACTTTGAGTTTGGCGATGCAGGGGTACCTTTGAGACAGAGAAGATGCCTTGCGGGTGAGGACTAGAGCCTTCGTGACACGCAACGACCCCCTCTAGCGTGCGGGGGATGAGGCGCGGTGGTGATCCACTTGCTAGCTTTGCTAGCCTCGACTTTCAAGTCATTTTTTGTTATGTTAGTTATGCTTTAGTAGCTTTCATGTAAGCTTTTGACATAACATCCTGATGTAGCTTGACATAGGCCTGGCTGGAGCAATTTTTTGTGCTAGGAGTCATCTCACCATGTTTTTATATACCATCAATATGTTATTAATGTTTAGCTATTATGATACCTGCGGGGGTGTTTATGAGATGTTTGATGTTTTAATATACTTTGTTATTTACTGCAAGGTGGTGTATGGTTAGTTTCAGACTCGCGACTAGGCCGGAGCCTCGCATGCCGCTTGCCGTGGCTACGCTTGAGCCTGGGGTCATGATGATGAGTCATGGAGCCCCTATACCTAGGAAGACAGATCTTCCTTGGTAGTCGCCAAACATCCTGGATCAGAGGCATGTCGGCCGCCTAAGCCGGAGCTTAGGGCTTTTTTGCCACGAGTGCAACTCGGCTTAGTGCCTAGGGTCATGGATGACTAGTCCAGTAGAACCCTTGTACCTACTATAGAAAAATTCTCTTGGGTAGTCATAGAGCACCCTTGGTCAGAGGTGTGTTGGTCACTGTAGAGAGCTGCAGGGCCTCTACTTTAGGGCTTTGCAAGTGTTTTCATCCCACGCATCATTTGTGCTATTCGAGCAAGAAGGCCTCTGGGGTTTCTCTCGTGACACTATGATGGAGGGGCTTCTTTTGAAAAGAGAGGAATCGTAATGCGAGGGCTTGCGGTTCGCTGCCTCACAACATGGAGGAAGGTAAACGACGGGTCCTTGCAACCCGTGGTTAGCCCTTCTTTTCTCAGATGCAAAGGAGGTGGAACAGCTCATGAGATTCAATTACATCTCCTGCACGGAGGAAAGCGAAAGGTAGGCCCTAATAGTGCGCGATTTCATTTGCATCTTAGGCACGAAGGCAAGAAGAACTAATTCATGGGGCCTCGCAATTCACTCAATTTTCACTTCTCCTAGGGAGGATACATGCTCGGGAGGCGTTTGGCCACGAGAGGCATTTATAGAGGGTTTCAAGTGTAAAACTTGCAGAGCTTGTCTCCAATCTAGGCGTGGGCCAAACATTCATCTTTCTTTGTGGAGAGGCGATAGGCTCTCGATCCCAGGATAGGAGAGATGCGATACGGGCCATCCCATTTAGTGTGTAGTTTCCCTTGTGATTGGGGATCAAGGATTTTCTTGAGCACCAGGTCTTCCTGTGAGAATGCTCGTTCTCTCACCCTAGTGTTATAGAAGCGTGCAGCACTTTGCTCGTAAGCGGCATGCTTAACAAGGGCTTGGTCACACGCTTCTTCGATGAGATCTATTTCAGCCTAACGATGTTCTTCATTCTCGTGAGGTTGAGAGGTGTGGCTTCACGGAGCATCTCGACGTAGAAGGAGCGGTACTCGACTTCGACGGGGAGGACCGCTTTAGATCCGTACACTAAGGAGAAAGGTGTCCGTCCAGTGGAGTGGCTGACGGTGGTGCGCATCCCCTAGAATACATTTTTTAGTTCTTCAGCCCATATTTCTTTCTTGGTGGAGTTATCCTCAATGGGGCGATGAAGGCCTTGGAGGATGAGTCCGTTGGCTCGCTCCATGACTCCATTGTTTTTGGGATATGCTATGGAGGTGAAGTGCAAAGTGGCTCCCATGGAGTCACAAAATCTTCTAAATGAAGACGCATCAAATTGGGTTCCGTTGTCCACTGTTAACCCGCGTGGGACTCCGAAACGACAGATAATGTTTTTCTAGAAGAATTTTTACACCGTTCGGGAGGTGATGGATGTGAGCGGCTCGGCTTCAACCCATTTGGTGAAATAATCAATTGCGACCACCACATACTTGCAGCCCCCTTTGGCCAGTGGGAATGGTCCTAAGAGATCTATTCCTCATCGGACAAATGGCCAAGTAATTGGTGTATTTTTTAGCATCGAGACTGGCGCGTGGATGGATTTTGCCATTTTTTGGCATGCCTCGCATTTCTGGAGTATGCTAATAGTGTCTTGGACCATGGTCGGCCAGTAGAAACCTTGTCTCAAAGCTTTTGCCATGATGGATCTTGGTGCCAAGTGTTTTCGGCATAGCCCGGCGTAGATCTCAAGCAAGAGGTTGGCACCGTCTTCTTTTGAAATACATTTTAATAGAGCCACCGCCCCTTTCTTGTAAAGGACATCATCAAGGAGGAGGTACATCTTTGCTTTTGCTAACAGGATTTTGGTTTGCGGAGTGTCTTCATCAGTAACTTCTCCTTTGATGGCCTGAATGATAGGAGCCATCCAAGATGATGTTTCGTTAGAGATCATAATAATTTGTGGTGGAGTTTCATTGGCTACATCGTTTTCTTTAATTGATGGGGAGTTGATGACTTCGAGGAAGAAGCCAGACGGGAGTGCTTCTTTTGAACTAGCGGCCCTAGCTAGTCTGTCAGCTTGGTGGTTGTTTCCTCTTGGTATGCGGCGTGCTTCCAACCCGATGAAATAACTCTCTATTTTTGGGTCTTCTTCCATATACTTTCTCATCCTATCGTGCAAGCACTGGTAAGATTTATCCATTTGGTTCACGACCAACTTGGAATCTCCTTGGATGAGTAGGCGATGGATGCCCATAGCTTTTGCTAGGCGTAGTCCTAGTAAGAGAGCCTCGTATTCGGCCATGTTATTGGTGGTGTTGAAGGCGAGGTGGGCGGTGTACTCCAATGTCTTTCCTTCTGGGCTTGTTAAAACGACTCCAGCCCTTGCTCCATTTAGGCATTTTGAGCTATCGAAGCGCATGATCCAATGATGGTCGGGTGTCACTGCCTCTTTGGGTGCTTCATCCAAGGGGAGGCTTGGAGTTTGGCATTATGTCACGAAGTTTACCAGTACTTGTGATTTGACGGCCGTTCGGCCGGTGAGTGTGATGGAAAAAGGGGCCAGTTCGGTAGCCCATTTAGCAATTTTCTAGTGGCTTCCTTGTTACTGAAGACCTCACTATAAGGGAAAGTAGATGGAACCGTGATGGTGTGGCCCATGAAGTAGTGATGGAGCTTCCTAGATGCCATGAGGAGGGGGTAGGCGATCTTCCCAATTTGGGTATATCTTACTTTCGCTTTAGCTAAGGCTTCACTCACGTAGTAGATAGAGTGCTGGATACCATTCTTTTCCTTTACCAAAGCTGTGCGTATTGCCGTTGGTGTGGCAGCGAGATATAGAAGCAAAGGCTCCACCGATTTTGGGCTTGTGAGCAGAGGAGGGCTAGATAAGTATGCCTTGTGCTCGTCGAAAGCGGCTTACGCTTCGGTGGTCCATTCGAAGCCATTTATGCTACGAAGGGCTTTGAAGAAGTGAAGTCCTTTTTTCGACGAACAAGAGAAGAATCTTCTGAGCGCAGCAATCCTTCCGGTGAGGTGCTACACATACACCTTTTAATTCCTGAGGGATGCTAAGCTAGCAACTGAGCAGCAACTCAATCCTAGAAGAAGTCACTAGTACAAAAAAGTTTATCCAAGGCGGTTGAAATAGATCATTCGAGGCAGTTATCGTCTCTGCCTCCAAATAGTGGTCACGGATATGGGACATATATCGGAGTCGATTATGCAACCGCCTCGAATAACTGTTACACAACCATCTCGGATAACTGATATCCGAGGCGGTTGCAATTACACAACCATCTCGAATAACTGATATCCAAGGTGGTTGCAAGGTTTTCATGAGATAACCGCCTCCGATAATGGATATCCAAGGCGGTTGCCATAAGATAACCGCCTCGGATAAGATACTAGTCGTTTTAAAAAAAACCCAACCTGGCACTGCCGGGTAGGGTTTCACTACAACAATTGTAACTTTTGCATACGATGCCCGTTTTGGCTCCACAACCACTCAAAATGAAGCTATTGATGAGATGCATCTGATAAACCTAAAAGAAAATAGACTTGTATACCTTTTAACCTCTAAATTTTCCTTCTAAGACAGACTTTTGTCCCTCCAAATGAAAAACAGCATCTTTTGACTCTTCGTTGAACTTCTTCCCGAGCTCTAAATGCAATAATTTTTGTGGATTCAGAACCGTGAAGGAGTAGAGCTGCTAAAAAAAATATGAGAAAATTTTTAAAATGAAAATTTTTAGGAATCTTTCAAAAATGAGCTAAAAAAACACAAATCTTGAGTCGGTAGAGCCTTCCTTACCTCGAATCTAAGCAAATCTCCCGTGAATTCTGCGAGAATGGTGATGTGATGAGGAGATGCTCCTTGTGGTGGATTTTGATGGGAAGAATGAGAGAAGGGTGGAAGGGAGGGAGGAGAGGAGAGTGGAAGGGGGAAGGTAGAAGAAGAAATTCTGGATGTAGATTTGAATGGAGAGATGCACCAAGGTGATGATTATATACCCTGTGGGATTCTAAAATTTCAGAGTTGGTGGAATTCTAAAATTTCGGGTTTTGAACACATCCGAGGCGGTTGTAAATACATAACCACCTCGGATATGCACCTTATCTGAACAACCGCCTCTAATATATATTCGAGGCGGTTGCAACATAACAACTGTAACATCTCTAATGTTTAATACCTTGTTATTTGTGCATGATGGCATTTGCATGATCCTAAAATTGAGAAGGATTTTGAATTTTTAAATTTGTGAGAAAAGACTTCTTGAAAACCCTAATTGGTTAAATGAATCAAACTATGAACACCTACTTTTAATCTCAAAAGCCTTGAAGAGAAATATTTCGAGAAAGATTTTTAAATGGTTTGGGTTATATTTGAAATTTTAAATGGATCTTTGAATTGTTTGAGGTAGTAAAACAAATTTTAAAAAGAAAAAAAAGAAAACCTAAATCTAAACCCCTCCCCGAATGGGCCTTTTCCCGGCCCATTTCTTTCCCCCTCACCCCGCTGGCCTGATCGGCCTCCCACCTCTCCCCCTCTCGGCTGGGCCGAGCGGCCCAGCAATCTCCCCGCCTGGGCCTCCCTTTCCCCCAGCCCGCTCTTCCCACTCCCGGCCCACTCGGCCTGCCCCTCGTCCTTATCTCTATCCCCGTCGCCGCCCTTATCCCCTCGCCTCCCCGCCGCCGCCAGCAGCTCGCCACTCCTGCTTCGGCGCTCCCGCTAGCCCCCTACTTATTTACCCCCGGACCGAGCCTCCTCCTTCCTGTCTCTCTCTCTTGGCCTCCCTCTCTCTCCCATGCGCTTCCGCCACCCCCGTCACCGCTCCGCCCCCGTCACCGCTCCGCCTCTCGAGCCAACGCTGCCCCGGAGTCTCCGCCTCGCCGCCCCGCTTCACCCTGGAGTCTCCGCGTCGCCGCCCCGCCTCGGTGTCGTGCCGCCTCACCCAAAGCCTCGGCTCCTCGCCTCCCTACCACCCCAGAGCCTCCGCCCTCCCTCGCCGCCACTCCGCCACGTCGTTCCGGGCTTCCACCTCGCCGCCCTAGAGCTCCTCTCCCTCCTCGTCTCGGTGCCGCCCCGCCTCCACCCAAGAAGCCCCGCCGCTGGGAACCGTCCGCCCGGACCTCCGAGCTCCCCCGCCCCGCGCTGCCGTCTCTCCTCCACCGAGCTCGGCTCTTCCCTGCCATCGAAGCCCGAAGGCCGCCGCCCCTTCCGTTCGACCTGAGCCGTCGAGCTAGCCCCTCGCTGCTCCACCAGCCGGTAAGCCCGCTGCGCTGCCGCCTTGCCCGGACTAACCAGCCAGTCGGCCAATCAGCCGACCAATTAAAAAGGGTCATTATGACCCAAATCGGTGTCTTTAGGACACCATTAATAATTATTATTAATTAATCTGATCAGTTTAATACTAATGATTAGTAATAAATACTAATCTATCATTAATGCCTAATCAATACCATCTGATACATTAATAACAATAATTAATGTCTAAGCAGTGCAATAAATGAACTAATTAAGGTTGTCTCTATGACAGCTGGGCCCCGCATGTCGGGATTAATAAGAAGAATAAAGAAAATCAGAAATATATGACAAGTGGGCCCCACCTGTCATTGACCCCAGTCAATTTTGACCAGAGTTGACTATAGGGCCCGCATGTCATTCTCTGAAGCTAAGACAGAGATAAATGATACAAATATTTATTACTTAATATTATTTTAAAATACAAAAAGGGTATTTAAATTGATTAAATCTTAGAAAATTCATAGAAAATCCATTTTTAATCGGAAAAATGCAAATAATATATCAAAATGTTCAGAAAAATAAGATCTACTCAAATATGCCATTTTCATACCTGTTTTCATTCTAGGAAAAGTTTAAATGGCTAAAAACTCAAATTAGGGTTTTTCCTATTAGCCGAAGGTCGTCAGATCGCGATATCTCGAGTGTCCGGACTCCAATTAAATTGATTCCACTTGCATTAGTCTTTATTTTGAATCCTATATGCATGGCATGCATTTCATATCATGTTGATGTTCATCATTGTGATATTTATTATTACACCTCCTTTTTCCGGTGTTTTCGTTCTTCCCGATAGGGCCGGAAGATCCTGAAGCGTATAATCCTGAGCAGGAACAAGGTTTAATAGCCGAACCGCAAGGCAAGCAACCCTTTGAACATTTTGTGATCATCCTACTATTTACAAATTATTAATTATTTCCAAAACCCTATCGCATGCATTCAACTTATAATTTATGTTAAGTGCTAGCTTTATTCCTTACATAACTTACTTTGTCGCTCAATCAACCCCACCACACCCCAACCTATTTAGAGTAGTATAGTTGTTGCTTCTAAGTTATTTATATAGTTAATGATGCTTAAACATGCTTAGACATGTAAAATTCATAATTCCTTGAATGGCAGACAAAACACAACACTCTAGGTGGGTTAAGTGGTAGGTGGGTGTTCATCGGGAAAGAACTAATGAACTTGATTAATAATGATCAGGCTTAGAACAGCGGTCATGGCTGGGAGCATAGTGGGTTGTCTCGTTTTTCCCACAAGGACCGGTTCCCGGTGTCCTTGTAAACCAAGATTTACGTACTTCTACACGGGTGGTATAATGGGCCACCCACGACTAAATAATTTGTCTAGACTTGAGTTATGAGCTACATAGTTTGCCATTTCTATTTGCTGGGTGAGTGAAAAATAATGTGATGTGATGCCTCAATATAGGTGTAAGGGTTACACACGGTCCGGGACCAGGGATGTATCACCTGCTATAACTTTTGGGACCGTGTCGAGGTACCGATCGGACTAGTGTACACGGATTAGCCCATTAGGGCAGCTCATACTTAAGTTGAAAACATTGTAAAGGTCGTGTTCAATCACACTCTGCTAACACACCTCGTGAAGTGTGTTTTTTGGCCTAGCATTAAGAGTCGATTGATACGTGTAGATAAAGATGTACACCCCTACAGGGTCTGAACTATTCAAATAACCATATCTGCGGTTATGGACAACTTGTTAAGAATCCGCATCGAATTAGAAAACTACAACATTACTTTAAAATATGTCAACTCTAAGGTTGAGAAGTTAGCGATTGCTTCCTCCTTGGTAGTTGAGGAAGAATCAAGGGTTTAAGTGTTCGGTGGTCTGCAATAGATTTCATCGTGAAGATTCGACTCATCTCCTTTAAAAGCAATCCAGTAGTCGATTTTATTCTACTTAAAAAGTATTGTCAAATAAATAATCAGCTTTCCACAAAATAGTCCACAATTACCCCCTTATTGAAACATGTTTACTAATTTTCCTTGTAAGTCTTGCGGAGTACAATTTTTGTACTCACCTTGCAGTTATTGATAAATTTGTGTAGAGAAAATCATCCCCTCAACGGATGGTTTCTATGTAGAAATCGACGTCCTCGACGACTAGTCGCTGGGAATCCCAGGCAGTCGTCCTGCCCAGGGTTCAGTAGCTTGGTTTGTTTTGCTGCCATCTTTTGGCCTTAACTTTTTGGCTTCTTAGCCATGTTTAATCTTCTACTGTCTAATCAACTCTTTGTGTGAATTATGTTGTTAAGTTTTAAAGAACAACTAGTATTATTGCAATTTCAGTCGTAGAGTTGCTGTTGTCATACTTGTTTATTCTCACCTGCCTCATGTGCCTTGCGTGTATGTTATTAAAGCATATAGTGCGGATAGGGTTTCAGAGTTTATATCATAGAATTGTTAGGTTTAATCACCCCTGTGAAGTGACTCTTCCACTGGGAGTTTGGGAACTATATCATCCTACTCCAGCCGAGCATTAATTTGTCGGGACGAGTTTAGGATTGATGTTCCGGCTCAGTGAGAAAAGAGTGAGGAGACCATATCGCCGTACTTAATCTATGCATTGGTTTGACGGAGCAAGTTCGGTGTTGACGTCTCGGGCTATTCGAAGCCATATCACTCCACTTCTCTTGGAATTGATACTCAAGGGTTGAGGTTGGGGTTGACGTTTTGACTTAGCGGTTGATTTCACTTAAAATTCTCTGTTATGGATTTGGGTCTCGACAACAACCGCCTCGGATGACTTTACTATCCGAGGCAGTTGCTCCCCAAGTCCTTATCTGAGGTGATTGAACTGTGATAACCGTCTCAGATATCAGTTATTAGAGGTGTTTTAGCCTAATCACCTCGGATAAGGCGTCTCGGATGAACGATTCTGTACTAGTGAGTGGATGATTCTGGAATCTTTCAACTGCAAACTCTGTTAATATTTCATTTGACCTCTTTAAGTATTTTCTATGTCCTTTCAGTACATGCCATCCGCTCTGTTCCTGCATTTTGCTTCCCTCTACCGCAGACTAAGTGACTGAAAGCAAACCGATGGCTCTATATGCTAGAGTCAGTAAATTATCAAGTACAATATACTGGAGTCCATCAGCATCTAAAATTTATGTGGCTGTCTATTAACATTTTAGGTACTTCTACTCTTTTTGCTCTCTAATTCGTGTGTGCCTGCGGTCTTCACTGGTGTGCAAGCTCAAAATCTAATTTTCACCATGTGATGCCATAGCGACTTCGCTGCGAGCGATTAAACCTTCAACTGTCCTCAAGCACAGAAAGGCTTGTTTCCTTTGCTTTTCTCTCTTTTTCATGATACAAACTCGTGTTTCTTATTTAAGGTTATTCCTTACACACATGTGGAGTATCACTGATACAATCCAAAGTTTTAATCCTTAATCTGCTATTCACATCTTGCTCAGGTTATTCTAATCCCAGAAGCTACACGCTGCACTTTTCTCAATTAAAACCATGGCAATTTCAGAACATCAGGCTAGTAGGGTGTATCAAACTGATGAGACTATCTGTGATGAGTTATGCCTTCAATAGTTTAAGAATATGCATGTAACACATTCTGCAAGTTCATACCCACGTTAAGTTTGTTTAGCTTTTATCATCAATTCTATCCAGTAGTAGAATGAATCTTACTAAAGGGTGGTGGGTGGTTGTCTCCCTGTTTATTCTCATAGCTTTTTCATGTCTATCTTTTCCAATTGATGTCTAATCTTCCGCTCCTACAAATCATTTTAGCAGGTCGATTCCCCACCACTAAGACCTTTATAGCAGATAAGCAACTAGAGTTCGAAATAAAGACACCAATACGCAGTTCGCCTTTCTTTAATAAAAAATCATTAGTATGTGTCTCCAGTGCTGTCATTGTTTTGTTTTTCTCCTACTCTCTGAGCATTCGTCGTGTGCTGCCAATAGGTTCATGACAGTGGTTCATGATGTATTTGTTGCGCACACAAAGCTTGACAAGTTAAAACTCTACCATCATTACAAAAAGCTTGAAAACGTTATGGGATGAGACCACCGATTCTACGGCATCCTAGCAATAAAGAAACTATGAGCATTAGTATATAATCTGTTATTACTTGGATGATTAAGATGCAAAGGATTCAAGGTACTAAGTGTTGATCCAAAATATGCTGCATCTCTCTATTATCCTTTTATAAACACTCAATTTCTGAGCCTTGCATTGTTGCTGATTCGGATCAAAGAAGCTTGACAGAATTATATCTCTTCAGTATATATAACATGTGCACTTCCAGTTTAATTAGAGGCCCCTTTTGTTTTATGAAGTGAGTTTCCTCCATGCTATAACATTGTCAAATTGAAGTAGTTATGACGCATGCCCATTTTTCTAATGCAGATACCATAACAAGCTCGAGGGTACTAATAATGCTTTGTGTCGCTGTTCGATGTCATCATGGTTGCCTCGAGGCTGGAGAATCTCCCTCTTATGAAATGGCACCATTAACTGTTCGTGCCTGCATATCATCTTTGCACAATTCACCACTGATGCGAAGGTTTACTTGCACAGTCGCATACTGAATTTCACTAATTCCGATTTTGTTTGCGCATTTGTCATGTCCTTACTATTAATTTTTTTCTCTTCAAATTTAATCATAAAACAATGCTTGGTACAAATTTCCGCAGCAAGGCCCGGGGTATGTTATAGTATTTGTAACACTAGGGATGAAACAACAAACAAAGCAGCTGCAACAAAATTATGTGCACCAAAAGCAAACTATTAGTGCAACAAATACAAGAAACTATTTTGACAAAAGTAAAATCTTATTAGAACAAATAAAAACCCGCCAAAACAACTACAGCTTTTTGAAAACAACATATGTAATTACGGAACAGAGGGGCACATACAATCTGCACGCAGGCGTTTGTCCATTTGATGTCGGAAGATTCTTTCTTCCCCTTCACACCTCCCTTTTTCTTCTGCATCCTAAACGACCTTCGCTCCACCTCTGCGTCCGCCTCCATGTCCCTCCACCCTAGACTGCCCCCGTCACCGGTCTGGGCACCAGAAAGATGCTCAACAAAGATAACCTTGAGCTGAGGAAGTACGAACTTTGTACTCACATAATCAAAACATCCAACTAGAAATTGAACTCTCAACTCAAAACCTCAAAGCTTCCAACTCTCGAATTTAACCTTTCAACTCCAAAAAAAATGTGTAACTTCAAGCTGCAACATAGGATATTTCAATTAAAGGAATCATAGGGAAGGAGGATATATGGTGGCGATGGGGAAAAGAGTAGACATGGAAGCGCAGGCAGCTAGAGTATTTTACCTGTGGATTACGGAGCTAGCGGCTTTGCCGAGCTAGGCACGACCTATCCTCACCAAGAAGAAGCTCTTTTTTTTTCTCCATGGCTGCCACAGAATGCATCGAGTCTTCAACGACGGCTAGCCAAGAAGCCTGGGCAAGTGCTCGGGCAGGAGGGATTGTATATGCTCCTACGGAAGTGTGTCGATGGCGGAAGACAAGAACACCGGCCAGGTGAGCACACAGTGGAGAAAGAGAATAATAGAAACTGCGGCAGAGAGATCATATGTTAAGATTATGTCCAGTATGTGTACGAGAAGGTTACAAGTTGGATTTAAAGAAAACATAGTATTGTAATAGGGTATTACGAGCAGTCCTAATAGGATATGGGTAGAATCGGAGTCGGACTCATGCATCCTGAGCCTGCTATATAAGGAGGAGGACACCACACAATGTAACTAAGTCAAAACAATGTGATCAAGGTAAGGGGAGGAGCGCCCGTAGTCATGCCCTGTGGATGTAGGCCTCATGGTTGAACCACGTTAAAACTGTCGTATCTCTCGTTGCCTATTCTGCAATATTCTCGGTATAGATCCCGCTTCCGCGTGTCGCCTCGTGGGAGATCGGCATGCTTAAGGTCGATTCTCACAACAAGTGGTATTAGAGTACGAGGTTGATGGCAGATCTTGAGGTGGCACAGACGAATCTGGTGGGTACGAGACAGAGGACGACGGCGCGTGCACAAGGCAAGGTGGAACTTGGAGCGGGTCATGAAAATTCGCTTCTAAAGGGCGTGAATATTTTTCACAATTTTTGTGGAGGATTTTGACGCGAGGTGGAGCGAAGAAAGAAGGAAAAAAAGTGAGGTCACAGCAGCGCACGGCAACGGCGGGGCGGCGTCGACAGCGGCACTTAGGAGCTGCAGCAGCAGGCCACAGTAGGCAGCGTGGTAGCAGCCCAGGCGGGGCGCCTACACGGCCTGGAGCAAGGACAGGCCGCCGCGAGGCGCGTCCAGGGACACGGCCCAGGCGGCCAGCCGAGCGCATAGCCTAAGCAGCCAGGGTGGCGCCCCAGACGTATGGCCTACCGTGTAGGGCGGCCCAGGCGCCCTGAGCGGGGGCGGCGGCGCAAGCGGGCACCACAGCCCAGGCGCGCGGCAGGCGTGGCCTAGGCGAGGCGACTGGGGAGCGGCCCAGGCAGTGGGAGCCGGCCCGGTGGCTCGCCTAGCCCAAGAGAGGCGAGGGCTGTTTGGGGAGGCCAGGGCAGGCCAAGGAGGGTTGGTGGCCGACCCTGGAGGGGTTGAAAGCAGCCTGAATGCGTGAAAACAGTCCAGATTTTAGAAAAAATTTGTTTTTAGCTCAAATTCGAATTGGATTCCGAACTTTGGAAGGAAAGAGACTCGGAGTAGAAGTTCGGCTTGGATTTGAGAGTCGAAGGACTGTTATATAAATAGGGGTTGGGGGGAGGCTTCAAGGCATGAGATCCCAGGAGTTGAAACCTATAGCCAATATGGAGAACACATGATTCGGAGGAGAAGAGTACTCGGTGGTCCGGAGGCGAGGCATGGTACTCGGCATCAATTTGCAAATATTGATGGAGAGCAGCGGAGATGAAGGAGATATATGCTAGCTATCCAGGAGATCTTCGACTAGGACTCCGGAGGCTTGAGATGGACGTTGTGGCGAGGCGTGCGGCTATGGGCGCACAGAGGAGCACGTGGATGTCTTCAATCAAGGATCACTGAATCTAGGGGCATCTAGAAGTGAAGTTGATGGTGAAAATGAGATCGTTTATTAAGAGAAGGAGACCGGAGTGCTATAATTGGGGACGTGTGAAAAACTGTTCAAGAAAAGGATGAAGAAATTATGAATTTGACTTAGTGAGATAAGGATATGGTTGTAAAGTTTCTTCAATTTCAAGTGATGAAGGAAGAAGGAAGTATAGTTGCAGGTGGAGTCATGGAGTAGCATTGCAGTCTTATCGACGGTTCAGGTCACTGAGCTGCAAAGGTGAATCTTAAGTCCAAAGTGCACGGAGGTTCGAATAAGACAACTTCAAGATGGTTGAGGACATATTCTCTAAGGTGGAGTTTGTTGAGATTGTGAATACAAGTAGAGTCGAAGTCGAACTCATGCATCCTAAGCCTCCTATATAAGGAGGAGGACACCACACAATCTAACCAAGCCAGAACAGTGTGATCAAGACAAGAGAGGAGCGCTCGTAGTCATGCACTATGGATGTAGGCCTCATGACTAAACCATACAATGTAACTAAGCTAGAACAATGTGTCTCTTATTGTGTATTCTGCAATATTCTCCATATAGATCTATGCTTCCATGTATTATCTCATGAGAGATCGGCGTACCTAGGATCCATCCTCACAGCATCATATCGCTATATCAGTATTATAATTTTCGGATAGCAACAAGTCGGGGGACAACCGCGTGCTCTAGGCCACTCCAAACATCTATCGTTGCCTTCGAGAAGAAGATTTTGAAACCGAAGCAAAAATGGGTGAAGTGCATAACAAGCACGACTTGGGCCAGGCTAGGAGGGGCCTTAGGGAGTGTGCCATATGGGTGGCTACGGGCACTTTTTGGCTCTTATCCCGGCGTCTTGCCAATGCAGATCGGGTGGCTAGCGAAAAAAATTACTGTGTTCGCAACCAACTGAAGGCTCGGCTCCAGCACAGTTGAAAAATGTTTCATCCAACTGTCCCGTTCTCTCTCCCTTCCATGTCCATTTCTCTTACTTGAGGGGTCGCACGAGAGAAAGTGGTGCCGTATTTTCTCTTTAGCTGCTTGGTGGATCTCACGAGGGTGGCTAGCCATTGCACATCGAGAGGTTAAGTATAGTTCCTTTCTAATTGGCTTTACTAGACCTCACATATTGTTCATGCTCTTAATGCTTAGTCCAGACATAATAATTGTAGCTGGGCTGGAGTAACTGCTTTGTCTAATACATGATCTTTGCTATATTTGCTTAGAGTAAAATATCCAAAACTCCACGTCTTCCGTATGATTTATCGCAAAACTTCAGATTTGAGCTTCAACTTCACAAAACTTCAGTTTTAAGGTGCTCTTATCGCGAAACTCCAGGTTTTGGACTTCAATTAGGCCTGCTTAGTCAGACCAACTGCTTAGGTTTTGAACGTTGAAGTCCAAAATCTAGAGCTTGATGATACAAGAGCACCGTAAATATAGAAACGGCTCATCTGACGTGCCAAAGGCATCCCGTGGGCATAAATGTCCACCGTCAAATACGATCCAACGCTTCTGGTGCACCTTCATCACAACTCCGTCCTCTTCCCCGATTCATTCTGCTGCCCTTTTCTCTCTCTCTCTCTCTCTCTCTCTCTCTCTCTATAGTGGGAAAGGACAAGCTGAACACGACGAAACCGTCAGATGATGAGGACGTCGTTGTTGACGTGAACGACGGTGTATCGCTGCGTGAGAAGACCCTCTTGTCGTTCCGATTCTTGGATAGACCGTCCTACTTCGCTGCTCCACTCTGCTTCGCCAATAGGGCGGAGAGCTTCTTGGCAAACGAATGGATAGAGAGCTTCTGTTCGCACACGAACACGTCACCGTGTCGCTCCCGGCCTCGAGCGCGATATGCAGGACACGTCGCCGGAGGTGCCTCGCCGGGAGCGTGATACGCAAGACACGCCGGCGAGGTCTTTTGAGGATCCGAAACCCCACACGCTCGGGAGGGACCACGTCAGGGAGTGCGACGGCTATGGGCTGCCCTAGGTCAACCTGACCGCCCTTAGAGCCTCGAGATTCGTTGCCGTGTACACGAAGAACAACGAAGAATGAGAAGCAGAAAACAAGGGCGAGAGAAAAATAGTAGATGAAAAGATAATAGATTGATTTGATCGATTGTGTGTTGTTCTCAATCAGCCGTCACCCTTTACATATTTATAGGGCGGCTGGTCTTTCCGTAGGAGGGCAAGACTCCTAATCCTAACTAAGTACGTACATATGATTTTCCTTTGTTTCTATGCTTGCCTTCCAAGTCTTGTGCGGTACGCCTGATTTTCGAACTATAATAGGAAACCACCTTGTATACGAGATACCCTTCCATACAAATCGGGTAACTTTCCAAATCTATGATTAGCTTGATTACCACGATCAACCGCTGTTCCTTGTTCTCCAAGTTGAGGTCTCTGGCACCGAAAAAGACTTTGAAGTAGACGACTCGGTGCATTAGCCCACCCGTGGCGCTGCGACTTGGTTCTGCTAGAAATGACTTGGCTTGGGCCACCCAACGCGTTGAACGACTCGGCTATTCTTCGAGCAACTCGACACATTGGACAACCCGAGAGCGCTGCGAGCTACTCGGCGTGTTGGACAACTCGGAAAAACTGCGAGCTACTCGGTATTTTGATCAACTCGAGGATGCTGCGAGCAACTCGGCACACTGGATAACTCAGGGATGCTGCGAGCCACTCAGCTTGAATCACCTGTCATGTCAGACCAGTCGGGAATACTGTCAGCGACACGGGGAACAGGGTCCCCTAGACCGCTGGCAAAGACCGAACTTGACGCCACGTTACCAAGGACGTGGGAGTCAAGAGGAGGTTCTCGGGGCTCACCCCAAGCGTTGTATCCACTCGGCCATCAAGGGGAGCCCCGAGTCGTCCCTTAAGGATGCTTCCCAAGCACCCAAGGCAACTTGGCTCCTACTCGGGACGGCGAGAGCCTCCCAGGCAGTGGAATGGCCTAGGTCATGTGCTCGGAAGTCCCCGAACACGGGAACCCCGAGCACCCAAGGCATGTGCTCGGGAGTCCCCAAACATTGGAACCCCGAGCACCCCTCGTAGGTTCTTCCCTAGTACACGTTGCCTGACAGGCGCATTAATGCCTGTCTGTGCATAGCTCTTATTCCTTCGCCTCCCCGGCCGAATCCCAAAGGGGGTCCTTCCGGACCACCGACGCCGGCGTTTATTCGCCGACAAATACTGTGGACTACTCGGCCGCTAGATTTCCTAAGCCTTTTGTTGCACGTCAACACTAATTCTAACAATTATCAACGCGCCGACTCGGTCATGAGTAATTAAATTAACTCAACCAAATTCTGCTATCAACACATGCCCTCCTGTTTTCGGTATGATTGTATTCTTACCGAAAACACTATGAAACATCCTTAGAACGATGCCAAACATCTCACCAGCCACATCTCTTCTACTCGGCGCGATATAACACATCGGCCACAGAGCTGTCAAGCCTCTTGCCATACGCTTGGGTGGAACTTCTTCAAGTATTTGCCATTGAGAGCTCGAGGCAATAAAGTACCTTGTATGGATTCCACCAAGTATGAATTTCCAGGAACCACCCTTACAACTTTGAAAGGACCTTCCCAACTAGGAGACCATTTTCCAAACTTGTTGTCTTTTGAACCAATTGGTAGAATCACCTTCCACACTAAGTCACCGACTTGAAAGCTCTTTAACTTGACCTTTTTATTGTAGGCTCTTGCTACTCTCAATGTGTCTCTTTCTATGGCTTTTAAAGCAACCAAACTTTTATCGGCGACTTCATCAAGATTATCCATCATCAAATTATGAAAATCCACCACCAATAAATCATTTTGTTTGGCTAATGTTAAAGCATTCAGATTTACCTCTACAGGCAAAACGGCCTCTTGTCCATACACGAGTTCATATGGAGTTACCTTTGTAGCACTATGTCTTGAAATTCTATGCGCCCATATGGCTTCGGATAACACCTCGTGCCATCTCCTTGGATTATCTTTGATCTTCTTCTTAATAAGCTTGATTAACACTTTATTGCTGGACTCAGCTTGTCCATTGCTTGGGCATAATATGGAGAATAATTGAGCAACTTTATCTTATAGGACTCGGCAAATTCTTTCACTTGCTTTGAGATAAATGATGAGCCTTGATCCATAGTCAAAGTTTGCGGAATATCGAATCTATGAATGATATGCTCAGTTATGAATCGAATTACCTCCACATGAGTCATATTTTTGAGAGGTACTACTTCAGACCACTTGGTGAAATAATCGGTAGCTACTAACACGAACCGATGCCCTTTTGAAGAAGAAGGATAAATTTGCCCAATGAAGTCTAACCCCCAACCTCTGAATGGCCACAGCTTGATAATAGGATGTAACATAGCAGCAGGGGCTAATTGAATGTCACCAAACTTCTGACAAGCTTCGCACCCTTTATAATATCTGAAGCACTCACTAATCATCGTCGGCCAATAAAATCCAGTGCGTCGCAACAACCACTTCATCTTGTGTGCCGACTGATGAGTTCCACAAATGCCTTCATGTACCTCTCCCATTGCAACTCTTGCTTGGTCCTCGTCCAAGCACTTTAAAAGAACACCATCGGCCGTTCGGTGATAGAGATCATCATCTATCAACGTATATTTGAAAGCCATCCGCCGAATGGTCCTGTCCATCTTCTTACTCGGATCTTGTAAATAAGCAATGATGGGCTTCCTCCAATCCTCGCTGTTACTAAGTTTCTCACTAATGGCCGAAGCGGCGGGCTCCGGTTCAGCCTTACTTACGTAGTCGGGACCAAGCATCGGCTCTTGACAGACGTGAAACATACCACGATTAACATGGTAACCGGATGCTTGTTGCGCCAACTCATTTGCAATCCCATTCTCTTGTCTAGGTATATGAGCAATGCTAAAGTAATCTAAGGTAGAAATTATATCTAGACATTTATCGAGATAAATATTAAGTGATTCATCGAGACATTGATAAACCTTGGATATTTGCTGAACTACTAACAACGAATCACCGAAGGCCTCAATATGTGTAGCACCTATAGCAATTAGAAGCTCTAAGCCGAATAACAATGCTTTGTACTCAGCCTGATTATTTGTGCAAAAGTACTCTAAGCGGCATGAGGCATCAAAAACAGCACCATAAGGAGATATATAAACAACACCAACACCTTGACCATTGCTACAAACTGAACCATCGAAATATAACCTCCATGGTACTAGAGAAACAAGATCAATATCAATGCTATGCCTGCTGTCAATCCGATGTTCGACAATGAAGTCAGCAACGATTTGGCCTTTCATAGACTTCAAAGATTCATATGCCAAATCATATTCAATCAAAGCATAAGCCCACTTGCCAATCCTACTACTAAGAATTGGTCTATGCAACATGTATTTAATAACATCGGTTTGACAAGCTACGATGCAAACACTAGACAATAAATAATGTCTCAATTTTGTGCAAGCATAATATAGGCACAAGCATAATTTTTCAATGAAAGTGTACCTTGTCTCGGCATTCAATAGACGCCGACTTAAATAAGTGATAGCATGTTCCTTTCCTTTGGTCTCTTGAGTTAAAACGGCACCAATGACGCCTTCCTCTGCTGCGATATAGAGCCTAAAGGGCTCCCCATGCTTGGGTGCTTTCAATACTGGAGGAGTAGATAGATAACCCTTGATCATCTCAAATGCTTCTTGTTGTCTTGCCCCCCAAGTAAAATCAACGTCATCTTTCAACCGAAGGATGGGAATAAACACGTTAACCTTCCCTGACAAGTTGGCTATGAATCTTCTTAAGTAATTGACTTTGTCAAGGAACTTCTGCATTTCCTTCTTGCACATTGGAGCTTGCACCTTCTGTATAGCTTCTATCTTCTTGGGTTCAATCTCTATGCTATGTTGATGTATAATGAAGCCCAAAAACTTCCCAGCCGATACACCAAAAGCACACTTCAAAGGATTCATCTTTAAACCATACATTTTCATCTTTTCAAAAGCTAGGCGCAAGTCGGCTAAATGAGATTCGGTGGCATCCGACTTGACCACAATATCATCGATATAGACTTCAAGCACAACGCCAAGCAAGTCATGGAAGATCAGGTTCATCACCCTTTGATATGTGGCACCGGCATTTTTCAACCCAAAGGTCATCACCGTCCACTCGAACAACCCAAGGAACCCGGGGCAACGAAAAGCCGTTTTACACATGTCCTCTTCGGCCATGAAAATTTGATTGTACCCCGCATTACCATCGAGAAAGCTAATGACCTTATGTCCGAAAGCATCATTAATAAGCATATCGGCTATTGGCATAGGATACTCATCTTTGGGTGTAGCTCTATTCAAGTCTCTGAAATCAATGCACACTCTCAATTTGCCGGATCCCTTCTTTTCTGCAGGCACAATGTTAGAAATCCAGTCGGCATACTTGCATGGTCTGATAAAATTAGCTTTAAGCAAGCGACCGATCTCTTCCTTGATCCGGTCATACATCTTGGGATTAAACCTTCTGGCCGGTTGTTTGAAAGTTTTGAAACCTGCCTTAATAGGCAACTGATGCTCTACTAGCTCTCGGTCCAAGCCGGGCATTTCATGATATTCCCATGCGAAGCAACAAACATATTCTTTTAACAACTCGACTAACTTAAGCCTGTAGTCGGCTTTTAACTTCTTGTTTACAAATGTCGGCCTAGGGATTGATCCATCTCCTATGTCTACTTCCTCTAATGGATCGGCCGACGTGAAACCTTGTCCCAACTTGTCCATGTCATCGAGCTCTTCTATAGACTCATACATATCATTCCCAACAGACTGATATTTTGCAAGACATTTTTGTAACCATTCCGAGTTGGGATCCATCTAATTATTTCACGCGTTGGAGCCGATTACCACCAACCGGCTTTGCAGAGACGGGCACCCAGTCACTCCTGGAAACGTTAAGGCAGTCGGACCCCGAGAAGTCGAGCCCTGCCAAACAAATCGTGTTGGGATGTTGCCGACTTGCTAGCGCATTGGCCAAAGCAATGCAAGCCGAGTTGCCCTGAAGTTGGTCACTCCCAACCGGCCCTAAGGAAACGGGTACGAAGCCGTTTCTTGTAGCGTAAGGAAGTCGAACCCGGAAAGATCACGCCCTGTCAGACAAGTCGCATTGGGATGTTGCCAATCCACCAACGCATCGGCCAAAGCAACACAAGCTGAATTGTCTGCATGAATGACTTTGACTTCTTCGTCAACCCATTGTATCAGGACTTGGTGCATAGTAGACGGCACGCATTGGTTGGCGTGAACCCAATCGCGGCCTAATTTGACGTTGTAATTACCCTGCACCTCGGCAATGAAGAATGCGGTAGCCAGATTCTTGCTTCCCACGGTAAGCTCTACATACATCACGCCTTTGGCTTCCATCTTCTCTTTGCCTTCAAACCCATTAAGCACCATATTGGTTTTCATCAGTTCATCATCATACAGTCCCAACTTCTTGAAAACCAAATAAGGCATCACCATCCACGAGCATCCTAGCCACCGGCGATCCATTAATATGACCTTTGACGTACAAGGACTTCAAGTGTTTCACCGGTTCTTTTGGCTTCTCAAAGACGGCATTCTTGGCACCAAAATCCAGCTGGGCTACTTCTCCTTCCTCATCTATGGCACGAAACTCAACAGGTAAGTAATATACCATATTCATGTCCATACCTCCCCGAGTTGGCATGGGTTCATAATCCACCATCTCCTCTTCATCGCCTCTTGAGGTGATCGCCGACTCTGGAACCTTCCTGAGTAGAGGGAACTCGGTACATGATGTAGGTGATGTCGTAACAATCATGCCGCCCTCCTCTCATGGTATAGGACCTGCTGCGCCCTCTACCCGTTTGGGTTTCCAGACTTGCTTTGCGGGCACCATGGGCCGAATTGTGTTAAAGGATTTGTCCCTTAGCTTCTCTGCTTCTTGCTCTACCTTCTCTTGGTTCCTCATGCGCTGCAGTCTTCTTTTCTTGGTTTTAGACAACCCGGGAGGACACCACTTAGGCTGAGTGTATTTAGGATCCCTGGGCTTGCTCTTGCTCGTGCCAGCTTCGTGATCATTAGCCATGGAACCCTGTTGGACAGCAATTATGTCGTCGTCAGAATTAGCCAGGTTACCAATAATAACCGGCCCTTTATCGAGTCCTTGATTTCCGACTCCGGTTTGCTGGCCTTTGGGACATCAGTACCCGGCAGCTTAGCACGCCACACCTTTCTGACCGACTGTCTCGAAAAAGCTTGTGATGGCCGACTAGCGTAACCACTTAGTCGGCCCCGAGTAGGAGGGGGTGAGCCTTTCGTGAATAGGTCTCCTCGACGCTGCCCATCCCGGATGAAAGGCATACGGTACCATTGGGTGTGGCCCCCACCTTCTATCGAAGCTTCCCATGTAGGGCATGTAGGGAGGTGGCGCCATCCATGGAGTCGGAACCCATGGTCCATATGACCCTGCCTGACGTTGGAAGTCTCGCCTTGGAGGCGATCTCGGACGTTTTAGACGTGATGGCCGGTTAGGGACAAAACCAGCCGCTTGATTGGCATATTTGGATAGCAACATCTCAAAAGTCGGCTTAACCTGCTTGTGCTGCATTTTGGCTTCATTTGTTTTCCACTCGCTAACTTCTGGACTTTTGGGCTTGATAAACTTGACGCGAGCATTTTCTTGTGCTGGCAATTGCCCCCCGAGTGCAGGGTTCTTGATAGTAATCTTCAACGTCTCCTTGCCATCGGGTTTCTTGTCAAGTATGACTTCTCTTCCCAAGACCTTGTCCTTCTTCATTTTCCTAGGTTCACCAATGACGATATTATCTTTGTTAGCAGATTTGGCTCGCTCCGGCCAAATTAACACCTTCTTTCCCTCCAAGTCAACAGCATTCATCGGGAAAGGTTGTTTGTCCACTTGCATTTCAGCAAAACTCAATCGTCCATCATTGATAGCCGATTGAATCTATCGCCGAAAAACATTGCAGTCGTTAGTAGCATGGGAGAAAGAATTATGATACTTGCAATAAGCTCGCCGCTTTAGCTCTTCAAATGGCGGCAAAGCGTGTGATATTGTAATGACTTTATCCTGCAACAATGCATCAAATATTTTATCACACTTAGCTATGTCAAAGGTGAACTTCACACCTTCTTCGTGGTTCTTACGGACTGGCTTAAGAGCATTACAAGCATGTGGTTTGGCCTTGGAGGACCAAACAAACTCGGCAGCATAGACATCACCCTCATCGCCTGAGCTATTGCTATCGCATCTGACCATATGCAGCTTAGGACGATCGGGTTTGGATCTATGAACTTCTTTGAATTCTATGCTTTGGCTTTCTTGAGCCAGGGCTTTTTGCAAGACTTGGTTAATGCTCAAAAGCTCATAACCTTCTAACATTTCTCTAATGTGAGTTCTCAAGCCGTTAAGTATGAGATCAGCCAAGTCTCTTTCAGTTATCACTAAGCTATAACATCGGTTCTTTATATCTCTAAACCTCTTGACGTAATCAGTGATCGACTCATCATGTTTTTGTCTAACCGATGTAAGATGTGACAACTTAATCTCATTATCGCCACTATGAAAATGATCATGAAATTTTTGCTCTAGCTGCGACCATAAAAGAATAGAGCCATGCGGTAAAGCAGCAAACCATGAGAATGCGGTGCCAGTCAAAGATAAAGGAAATAGACGCACCTTCAACTCATTTAGCGAATTTGCTTCACCTAACTGTGCTAGATACTGACTAACATGTTCCCATGTTGTTTTCATTCTTTCCCCATTAAACTTAGCGAAGTCGGGAACCTTATAACCCGGAGGATATGGAACTACATCAAAGTACTCGGGGTACGACTTTTGGTACACCCGACTTCTCATCTTCGGCTCGACTCCGAAGGACTCCTGAAACATCTTGCTCACATCCTCCCTGAGTTTAGCCAATACTTCGTCCGTGGTAGACAAAGATGACTGCGGTGATGGCATTGGGGCGATATGATGACTAGCTATGGGTGCTACCTGTGGCATGTACGCCGAACCGTAACTCGGCACTGATCTAATCATGCTCGTACTCGTAGGTGGTGCGATTAGGTTTTGACTCGGCATCGCCACCGAGCCGGGTACGCTCATGATCAAATTAGGGTTTGTCGGTGCGGCCACGAGTTGATTGGTTTGGCTAGGGTAATAACTCAATGGCATGGGAAGTGCCGATGAATTTACTGCTAGGGTTGGATTAGGGCTTACTGCATTGGCAATCACACCCACAGCACCGCTAGACGATTGGGGCATATTTTTCCCGGCATTTGTATTATCCAAGAATGATTGATACACAAGATCATTACCTTTAGTAATATAACTCTGGATCTCGGCTAGCTGCTCGGGAGAAAAGACGCTACTTACAGAGGTTGTAGCTTCTTTGCCGCGTAGAGGAGGGAACGTGATGTCTCCAACCGGAGTGATGTTGCCTTGACGATCCTTTTTGAAGTTTGCGAGAAACATCTGCAAATCCTCCTCCTCACGCTTCTTCTTGTATGCCTCGAAGGCTTGGCGATGTTCCTCCGATAGTTCATCATAGCCTGGCTTGATGATGTTATCGGCGCTGATCTCGGCGGGTTGTGGAACCTTCTTATCAGTCATGATGATCCTTTCCCCAACGGAGTCACCAAAATGTGTGTTCACACACGAACACGTCACCGTGTCGCCCCAGGCCTTGAGCCCGATAAGTAGGACACGTCGCCGGAGGAGCCTTGCCGGGAGCGTGATACGCAAGACACGCCGGTGAGGTCTCTTGAGGACCCGAAACCCCACACGCCCGGGAGGGACCCCGTCAGGGAGTGCGGCGGCTATGGGCTGCCCTAGGTCGACCTGACCGCCCCTAGAGCCTCGAGATTCGTTGCTGTGTAACACGAAGAACAACGAAGAACGAGAAGCAGAAAACAAGGGCGAGAGAAAAATAGTAGATGAAAAGATAATAGATTGATTTGTTCGATTGTGTGTTGTTCTCAATCGGCCGTCACCGTTTACATACTTATAGGGTGGCTGGTCTTTCCGTAGGAGGGCAGGACTCCTAATCCTAACTGAGTACGTACATATGATTTTCCTTTCTTTCTATGCTTGCCTTCCAAGTCTTGTGCAGTACGCCTGATCTTCGAACTATATTAGGAAACCACCTTGTATACGAGATACCCTTCCATACAAATCGGGTAACTTTCCAAATCTATGATTAGCTTGATTACCACGATCAACCACTGTTCCTTGTTCTCCAAGTTGAGGTCTCTGGCACCGAAAAAGACTTTGAAGTAGACGACTCGGTGCATTAGCCCACCCATGGCGCTGGGACATGGTTCTGCTAGAAATGACTCGGCTTGGGCCACCCGGCGTGCTGAACGACTCGGCTATTCTTCGAGCAACTCGACACATTGGACAACCCAAGAGTGCTGCGAGCTACTCGGCGTGTTGGACAACTCGGAAGAACTGCGAGCTACTCGGTATTTTGATCAACTCGGGGATGCTGCGAGCCACTCAGCTTGAATCACCCGTCATGTTAGACTAGTCGGGAATACTGTCAGCGACACAGGGAACAGGGTCCCCTAGACCGCTGGCAAATGCCGAACTTGACGCCACATCACCAAGGACGTGGGAGTCAAGAGGAGGTTCTCGGGGCTCACCCCGAGCGTTGTATCCACTCGGCCATCAAGGGGAGCCCCGAGTCGTCCCTTAAGGATGCTTCCTGAGCACCCAAGGCAACTTAGCTCCTACTCGGGACGGCGAGTGCCTCCCAAGCAGTGGAATGGCCTAGGTCATGTGCTCGGGAGTCCCCGAACACAGGAACCCCGAGCACCCAAGGCTTGTGCTCGGGAGTCCCCGAACACTGGAACCCCGAGCACCCCTCGTAGGTCCTTCCCCAGTACACGTGGCCCGACAGGCGCATTAATGCCTGTCTGTGCATAGCTCTTATTCCTTCGCCTCCCCGGCCGAATCCCAAAGGGGGTCCTTCCGGACCACCGACGCCGGCGTTTGTTCGCCAACAAATACTATATATGGACTACTCAGCCCGCTAGATTTGCCAAGCCTTCTGTTGCACGTCAACACTAATTCTAACAATTATCGACGCGCCGACTCGGTCATGAGCAATTAAATTAACTCGGCCAAATTCTGCTATCAACAGCTTCATCTCGCCCGCTCAACAACAGAGTAGGAGATGAAGATGGGACAACAAGGAGAGGGTTGGGAGTATCTGAGAAAACCGAATGGTAAAAGGCCTCCGCGTCGCTCTACAGGGGCGACACGGGCGGCGACTAGCCCAGCGGCCACCGCCATCCTACCTCCTGCTCTCCTCTCGTCGCTGTCGGACGATGCCGCCGGGCAAAGCCCGTGCGGTAGATGGTGGCAGCGGGGCTTTCTTTTCGGCCGTCTCTGCTAGCCCCTGCGGGAGATCTGCATGGCCCAGTGCTCGGCAGCGTGTGGACAAAGGCAGGCGTGCGGCGGAGGGTGGCACCGGGACATGCCGCAGTGGGCAACCTCGGCCGATGCTGCGACGGGCGAGGGCCGGCCTCCCTAGCGTGGGGGCGCACAGTCCGGGGCAGCGTCGGGAGGTGTGGCGTACCCGGTTTTGAGGCCGGATAAACCCCTGTGTTTACCGTGCTAGTCCCATGATCAGTGGCTAGCACACACAAGCACTTGATAGCATAGACATGCAATACATCGTTCATTACACAAATAACCATATTTGGTCCTTATTAGTACAAACCAGGTCTATTGGCCGAATTAAAACTGCAGCGGAAATAAACACGCGGTAGATAACTCATCAATATGTCAAACCACAGGCAACTAACTGGAGGTTGAAACCCTACGCTTCGAAGTCACTGTCGCTATCTCCGGTGTGGTACTCCTCCTCCTCATCTGGCCACATAATAAGCCAGGTGAGTACATGGAATGTACTCGCAAGCTTTCCACCGGGGAAGACTTTGGACATAGATGCATGCACGGGTATTTCAAAAAATGGCTCTAGCCTATGTTTCATATTGTGCGAGAAAGTAAGTTTTCACATGAAATATGTAAATAGATTGCAAAAGAAATTTTCGCAAATTGATTCGGAACAACGACCAAGTATCTGATACCATCATCCTTCCCGCTATAACGGGAAGATCATATATGTGCTTCCTGCTACAACGGAAACACCTCATTATCACTCGCTTCAACGGGGAGTCATATGCTCACCCGCTACGACGGGGATATAGGGATTGCCCTGCTACAACGGGAATCTTTTCTTCACTCCTCCCGCTACCATGGGGAATTTCTCATGCCACACTGCGAACACGGCGGATCACGTCCTTAAGCCCATCAACCATTTTTGGTTTTGACACCCAATCTACTTATAGTGTGGCCCAACCAAGTTTGTCCATGACCGTGGACACGGCTATTCGAATAGTTTTAACCCTCTGCAGAGGTGGTACGGCTTTACCCACACGATGTATGTCACCCTGGGTATACTATGCACCGCATACTACCAAAGCTAGTACAACGAGACTCTTCACCGGAGTAAACCTAGCCATGAACCCGCCAGAAGGACATGTCCCACACCTAGCTCAAGTCAGTATCATCACTAGAGGAGGTTGGTGTTCCAACTTTGTGGCGAACAAGCCATCGCTTTCCCGCAAAAACTTTTCTCTACAGAGGCTACAACCTCATCTGCACACTGCACACTGCCTACGGGTTCATGCTAGTCTCAGACCGGGTACTAGGTCAAGTCCTTCCCATAAAGGACATGTGGATGTACGGTGAGACTTGGCCAAACGGCACTTAAGCTCGGTTCTTAGGTGATCCGAGAGGGACTTCACACCACACCCGTAAACGGGTAGCGAGAACCACGCCGGGCATTACCTTGCATTTAACAAGCTTCCTGCTTTCCCCCTTCATTTCCGACCCGGATCAAAATCTTCTCCATTTTTTTTGGTTTCAACAAAATCTCTTTGCGGTAAAATATCCCAACCCATGGATATACTACCTTCATACACCTTCGGACACGACGGTCTGTTTTCAAACTTTCACCACATGAAATATGGGAGTATTCCTTCTTTTCTTTTTGAAAACCTAATTTTACTACTGCAGGGCTAAGCATACATACATACACTACCCTAGGTTTCCGGTGTCTTTTCCGGAATACGTAGTCCTTAGGGTGACAAGGAATACAGGGTCGGACTGGGGTTTGCTAGGTATCGGTTATAACTTCACTACATAAAATAACGGGTCGTAGAACATACAACGCATGTTTCGTAAACAAAATATCATTTCGTAAACTTAGGTTTCAACATGATCGAGGGTGGAGAGCTTGCCTGGCAGTTCCTGGTCTTGTTCCGGACACGGGGATGCTGCTGGTTCCTCCTGACGAACGTACCTCACACCGTCAACTACACGTTCGGGAAAAACCTTGGATAAGAAAACCAAGTGCAACAAAAGACAAATGACGGAACTCCACAGAGATCAGCATGCATGCATTATGGCTTTCATGACATTCTTGGAAGGTTCAACAGGTTTGGGTACTATTAAAATATATATATGCATGAAATTCGAGGTTAGGGTTTCTTGGGTTTAATACGCCTTCCTCATCTTTTGAACCATGCAACATATGCATATATATGTGTTCTTGTGCAAGGGTTCAGAAGATCAGAGCATAACATGTTAGAATATTTTGGAATGGATCAAAAGGTTCAAATAAATTTTCAAAAAGCATTTGAATTCAAAAGGATATTTGAATTACTCTCTGCACAGCAAGAAAAGTTTGAATTTTTGAAAATCTGTTTGAACCAAAAATTTCTAAACATTTTTAGGAACAATTTTTATTTTGGGACTTTCTTGAGAACCGGCCGTTAAGGTGCTGAACCGACTGAACCAAGGTTACAACCGGTTCTGGAAATAAAATCGGAGGGTTTTCTGAGAATTACGCCTTCTTCACATAGGGTTTACGCCTTCTGGCTAGGAAGATGGAGGGAGGCCAGGGCGCTGCCACTTATCCCGTGGTGGGCCTGGCGGAAAGAGCAGGCCCACCCGGCAGTGGCTCCCCTCACTTACCGCTTCGGGGCTACTAGGGTCCATAGGTCAGAGACACGGGGCAGTTCCTCCGAGCTGGCGCGCGAAGGCAACGGCGGCAGGGGCTTCTCCGGTGAGGTTTCCGGCGAGGTTTGGGCTTCCGGCGCTAGCAACCTTATTTAGAAAATTGGTTTTGGTTTCGGGAAGAGGAGAGGATGGGGAAGATGATGGTGGGACGGGTTGGTGCTGGGGTGGCTCGTGCTTCTCGGATTTTGGTGATGTCAGTGGGAGTAGGGATTGATCAGGAGGGAGTTTGGTGGGAGCTCTGGTGAAATTGCCAAGGGTGGGAGCTTCAGAGGGGTGAAGTGAAGCTGAGTGCGAAGGTTGAGCTGCTCGCATTGCTCTTAAGTAGGCGGTCGACGGGTCATGGGGGAGATGGCCGCGGGACCATGCCATGCACGGCGTTGAGGGAGTGCGAGGCCAGGTCAGCGATGCGCAGAGCTTGCGGGTGGCTAAGGCAAGGCTGTGGCGTGATGAATTGAGCTGGCAGGCGACGGGGCAGGAGATGGCGTGTGGATGCCGCTGCTGGTTGGCACTGCATGCGCGGTGCGCGTCCAGGGCAATGCCAGAGCGCGTCCCGAAATGGCATGCGTGTGCCCAGGCTAGCTTTGGAGTGTTGGGGAGGTGTCTGAGCAAGTCCACGGTGCTGAGGTGACCAGAGGAAGAAAAAGCAGGAGCTGACTCGGGAAATCGTGTGGAGTAGGGTTAGCCATGAGGCTTGCCATGGTCGGCATGGGGTGGCATTAGGGATGAAGACTGTAGAGTAGACTTTGTACTGAGGTGAGAGATGAGTAGGAAGTGAGCTGGAGTGTAGCCAATGCTCTGGAACAACTTTGGAGCAAAAGGATGGAGTGTGAGCTTTGAATTCAAGAAGAGAAAGGAATTGGGGCAAGGTGTTCGACAGGAGTTGTGCCAATTTTTTGTACTGGAGGTATACATGTTTTTGCACTTTTGAGTCTTTGGTACTGAGGTGAGCATTGTGGGATCTTATGGGATTTTTCTGAGCTCTAATTATATGGGTTGTAGTTCAAGGTGGAAATATGATCAGAATTTGAATTTGCATGTAATCAAAGATTTTGGACTGGACCCTCAAATACTATTTCATAATTTGGTACTAAATAGTTTCAAGAAGTTTCTGAAATTTTTCTAGAATTTTTGGGTGGAAGAAAACACATGTGATATGGATTTTAGGGTTTCTGCCAATAGAAAATTTTATCAAGAAATGGGGTGGCAGGTTACGTTTTAGGGTTTCGGGCGAAGGCACGATAGATAGGAGGCATGGGGGAGATTAAGCTTTATTTTTTGAGGGTCGGGAGCAAAGATGGGTGAGTTGCCGCTAGGGTTTGGGTTCGAAAAGTGCTCGTGCGTATACGGTGCGTGTGTTCCAATTAGGGTTTAGGTTTTTATGCACAAGCGATGGTGGGGTTGCGACTTGGGTTCATAGAGTGACGGTGCAACCTGACTCAAGTGCTTCCATGAGATGACATGCTTCGAGAAGAATTAAAATCCGAATGAGCATGCAATATGATTGAAACATATACGCATATACGCATCTTAGGGTTTAGGTTTTCGGAAAATTAGGGTTGCTAAAAACAGGGTGTGACAGGAAGATGCCAGCGGCTGCTCGGGGGCGTCTTCGCCGAGCTCGTCCAACTTTGCTGTGCCTGTGTGCGAGCGTGGCTGCCGCCGGATCCGGCCCTTGCGGTTGGCCCTGGCAATGCCGGCGGCCGACGGCTGTGTCATCCAGATCCGGCGCGGGGCAGCGGTCCCTGGCGCTCTGGGCGGCCATGGGCTCCAGATCTAGCAGGGAGCGAGCACGGGCCGCCGGGCCCAACAGCGGTGCAAGCTGGGGCGGCGGCCCTGGAGATGGCTTGGCGGCGAATGGTGGCTGTGTGCACGGGAGGTGGCGGCCACTTGCGCGCGGGCTCGGGGCCTGGATCTGGTCGCGACGGATCTCTCCAGCGGTTGGCGGCCCGTGGTGGTGTGGAGGCGCCGCGGGCAGGGGCGTCCTCAGCGGAGTTTTGGCCACGTGTCGGTGTTGTAGGTGTGTGCAGCGCGCTGCGCTCCAGTCACCTCGGTGGTGGACAATGGGAGGCCGAACTTTCCAGGGAAGCAAGGCGGCTGGCGACTCTGGTGAAAGCTTCGATGACGACGCCTACGGGCGCCGTTCACCCTCTTGGGGGCATCATGTTTTGGGTTGCAGCTCCTTCCCTTCGCGAGTAGGTGTTCTCCAGGGGGAAACCCCTGATCTAGGTCTCCTGGATTGGGCGATGTGATGCTTTTCGCGTGGTTTCTCTTCTTGAAGACATCGTCCTGGAGGATCCTCCCTGCGCCGGTTGGCCGTCTATTATTTGGGGTCCAGTGGTCACGGGCGGATGCCGGGGTGGCATCCTCGGGTCTTGGAGGATGTTGGCGTTGCGACTTGTGTGGCAACGACGGTGGTGGCGAGCGGAGCTTGGGCGTTGCGCGGATTTGACCGCGGATGGCCTTCTGACGTCGACGGTCCGGTGTGCCAGTAGGGTTTATGTGCACTGTCCTCCTTTGGCGGTGAAGTCGGAGCTGTATGTTGCGGGGGTCGACACGGCGGCGACGATGACACGTGAAGGGCGGCTTCGGAGGGCGATACTTTGCTGCCGCGGTGGGCTTTGTCGGGACGAGGCTTGCAATCTCCCTCTGCGAGGCTTGTCCCCAATTGGAGCTGCCTTGTCCTCGACGCGAGGGCCGGCTGTTTGGCATGGGCTGGTTTGATATCCGCGTGTCTGTGATGGTGCTTCGAGGCTTCGGTGCCCTTGGTGGCAAAGTCGGAGTCGTCGAGTCACAGTGGCGATGGGTGACGACGATGACGTCGTGGTTGGCTTCATTGTTTTGTTTCTTCGTTGCGGTGTGCGGCGTGTTGTGCTGATGGCCAGGTCGGTCAGGTGCCCTGAGCCATGTGTGGCTATGGGCGTGTAATAGCGGTTTTCGCCCGGTTTTCCTCAATTAACTGGGCAACTTTGGTTTTCGTCCAGTTTTCTGCTAATTAACTGGGCAACTCTTTTTCGGCTTAATTAATCAATGCATAATTGCGTTCGAAAAAAAAACAAGGAGAGGGTTGAGAGAGAAACTAAAGGACGGTCAAATGAATCCGAACAGAAGCGTTGGATTGAATTCAACGGTGGATGCCTGTGCCCACTCGGCACATCAGAGGATCAATTTCCCTTGAATCTTGATACAGGCTAATAGGCTCAGTATATGCAGCCCGCTAGATTATTGATTGGTTAGTTTGAATTTGTACAGAGCAAGGAAAATTAAGCCTCCATTTCGAAATGAGAATTGCTGATAAGTGCTCAGAGTGCTATTTTTTTACTTTGATGGTACTTATATTTTCATTCATACGATTCTCCTAGTATAAAAGTATCTACAATGTGTGCAAAAAGAATGGTCTTAGATAATATCCTTGGGCTAAGACCCAGTTGTACACACTGCAAGCAATGGATCTTAGCCAAGATCTTATGACCCGGTTCATAGCAAAAAGAGAGGAGAGAGAGAAGAGCAGGGATCACACGGAGAGATGGAAAAGAGAGAGATGTAGTGATGTATGAAAAAAGAAGTGATATCACATTTAGATGTGGGTTCCACCAACTAGACCTATATACCAAAATAAATTTATAAGTTTAAACCTTTCTTGTGTAGCAAAATTTTACCCTCTTAGAGGATCTATAAGTTGTGGATGCTCTATCGGAGGGTGGAGATCTTCCAAACCTTCCACTTTTCGAATATCGTGATATATTGTGTTACTAAGAATAGATTTGAGACACATTCGTTGAAGAAGGATTTCTATGGAACAATCCATTGGCTACAAGAACATAAGAAACTCCCATGCTCGCAGGGTGGCACCTGGTTTAATATGTCTAAATTTCATAGGAGTTTCACGGAAGGGGAGACATAGACTCCTATATATTGCATGTAGAAGTTTCGGGTGAAATTCCAATAGCAATACTTCCTGAGTTTCAAATGGGAACTAATTAAGCATATGTGGTCGTTGCAATAAAGAATTGAGAAAACATGTCTAATCATGTACTTTCTTTTTGAAGGGAATCCTGTTGGCTTGCAATCAGCTTACTGTCCTCTCTCGCTGTTTAGCTAATTAGTTTTGTCCTCCGATTAACAACTTAGCGTGGAGGCCGTGCTGTATTGACAGTTTGACATCGACATCTCCACATGCCAACACTGAAATGAACAAAAACCTCAACGGATGGATCGTCCGTCAACAGCTAAGCACACGCAGCTAGCGTATATACCCCGTAGCCACATTACGCCCAGTGTTCCAAAGAAATAATCCGTTGTCGTCGAGGTTAGCGACGAGCTAGCGTGGCATGTCAACAGGAAAAAGCGGTAATCTGAAGAGTTCTAAATTTCTTATGTGAGTGAAAGAAAAGTAAGGGACGATGGCTAATCTCTTTACATATTGTGAGGTTTAGCCTAAAGGAACCGCAAACGAACTTTGGTGGCTCACCGCTTGCTTTGGTCGCACCGTCATGTGCGTTATCCGGTGAAAAGCCCGACCTGGAGAGCCACTCGATTCTGGCTTTGCAAACTTTTGCCTCGCCAAAGAAGAAAAGGAGCATATCAATGGCCTAAAATACCGTATTACTTTTTGTTGAGTTGGCGGAAAGAAATTTGAGACGGAGATACCAGTGAACCCATGTCTCCTGCGTGGACCCTCTTCCAGCATCTAGCACCTTGGGTGGTTGTATCCGCATGGAAGAGCATTGTTCTCGGCGATCGCTGGGCCCACTTGTCAGGGAAAAAATTATTAACCTACTATTTTATCAAAAGAGATTAGTGTTGTTCAAATTCGAAGCGATTCATAATCTTTATCAAAGTTTTGTGCTTTTAATTCACGCTCGCCAGAAAGAGAAGGAGAGGGAGAGAGAGCGCCAGGGGTCCATGTTACTAGTTCTGAATAGCAGAGTATTATTTTGGAATCGCATCCAAGCAGAGACTGATTAACTAATGTCGTCCTACTAGTTCCCATCAGATTACCGGCAAAGGAAATCCTTCTCTTGCAAACAAACGAAAAACATCTCCGTGCCATGCCCCATCAAACAGAGCCAATCGTTAAACAAGGAAACCCAAACACGACAAAAGAAAGGTAGAAGGAAATGAAATAAAGGTGACGTGGCCATCTACATCTTGTCCATATATACATATACCACATTGTGGGCTCAGCCACTGAGCGCGTAGCAGCTAAGTATCTAGCCATCATCAACAATGGAGGATCACTTCGATCGGAAGATCTCCAAGGAGGAAGCGTTGGTGAAGCCGACGAGGAGCTTCCGGTACGAGGACTACAACATCAGGAGGGTGTTCCTGCGCAGCTACCCTCTCCAGTGGGGCAGTCCGGCCGCGGGCGACGAGAAGCAGGGGCAGGGCAACGCCGTCGCCGCGCCTGCGGGAGCCACCAAGAACGGCACGGGGGGCCGCGGCGGCATGGAGGAGGATGAAGACGGATACGAGAGCCGCGACAGGAGGTGGAAGCGGCAGGTGGTGGTGGCGGTGGTGGAGTGGGGCGAAGAAAAGATGCTGCTGCTCAGGAGGGTCAAGAAGTGGCTGGCGCTGTACCTGCTCGGCTGCCACTACGGCCGCCCCGCGCTGCCGTACACGTCCGGCGGCTCCTGCACCGCCGCCATGCTCAAATCCAAGTGATTAGTGCCATGACACGGTGATTCACCTCATGTCCATAATACCCATCGCTCAGTGACTGGTGGAATCTTCATGTGTCGTGGTAGCCTCTACTTCTCTGTGCTGCTCTGTTTCTCTGTTTTGAGAATGAAAAGCATGCTTGCGAGCGCGGTAAAATTGATTGCCGAGGATCTTAAACCTATGTATATTCCTACAGGTAAGAATAAATCGTAGAAGTGATGAATACGTTATATGTATATTGTTCGGTGAAATCTTTGTCATATTTGTACAAATTATTGACCCAGTAAATTGTTAGAGATACGGGTGTAAAGCTACCATCAGTGCAGTCTGTATTTAAAAAACTCTCAAGTTTAACTGTTTTCTCTGGGAGAAAAGGATTGCTCTAAGTAACTTCTTCCTTAATTTCTCAATCACGGCTGAAAATATTTCTTTGTACTTGAAAGTGAAATAGGACACATTTCTACTGTCTTTTTCCTAAAACTAAAACTGAAATACTATAGCCCATGGTGACGCGATCATGTTAACTCGAGGCTCGAGTGAGTGGTGTCTGTGGAGGTAGCTGCTATGCCACACTTCCGCTAAGCATAGTCGATGTCAAGGTTGCTGGAACCATGGGGGGCGAACTCCGGTGAAGGATGTCAAGAGCTCACAAAAGAGCTCAAGAAAGCCCTCCACTGTATCCCATGCAACATTCTCCGGTTGGAAGAGAGTGAAAAGAGTCCATTTTTGCAGCTGTATTCCCTGATGGTTTGCATAGTTTTCTCCAAAAAACATTATAGTTTCCATAGTTAGCTCTGTTGCAGCTGGTACTAAACTTCTGAAGATCATTGGACAGCCAGCGTACATTAAGTTGTGCCTCTATCTTGTTTACAACAACAAGAGATAGCACAGCGTCCACAAATAGACTTGGAAGCGTATCCTCTTGCCTTGCAGTTATAAAGGCAAAAGTGGGCTTAACCTCAATCTCAGCCTTTCATTCTCACTAATTCTAATCCAACGACAGCGTTGAACTCCACTCACTCTCCTCTCCGCCTAAATGGGCCTTTTCTCCCCTGGCCTACTTCAGCACATCTTCTCACATCCTGCCTAATTCCCGGTCTCCAACTCTCGTAACTGCAACAGCGAGCTCTCTCTGGAGAGGCGTCTCGGGCCATTTTGGAGGCGGCGGCGGCGCCCGAAGTGTGCACAGATGTCTCCATGTGTGTCATCTTCGTGCGTCGCTGGGAGAAGGGAAGGAGGCGTAGTACGGCAAGAAGGACGCGCGAGGAGAGAAGTTCAAGTCCTAGGCATGGCCGTTGAATTATCTAAGTCCTGGGTTGTAACTGACTGTTGCTCTGAAAATACACATACGAGATTCTTTCTTGATTGTTGCTTTATGATGTAAAACTGAAATCTGTTGTACAGTTGTACATATTTGTTAATGAAGAATTATACGAGCTACATATTATTTGCAGAATTTCCATTTGTATGAATGCAAAGTATGTAGCTATTTGATCTCGATGTTTGATGCAAATTCTGTCCAACAGTAGCAATTCACAACAGCATAAGATTGTCCAGTACGAGAAGTACTTGCTGCTGTTCATTGAAAAATAGATAAAATGCACAGGACAGCGGCAAGGAAACGGAAACAAACATCCTTACCAAAGTAAAACACACATCAAACTGAAGGTATACATTAATTGCAGCAAAGCAGCTAAATACTCAGTATTCCCACGCGCTCTTACAGCAAGTAGGCAGTTTTAGCTAGCTGTGCAAGATCCGCCATGCTTACGTGCATCCAATCTTCGCACGGCTTGGTAATTTTTGTAAACACTGCTGGAAGCCTGGAACTGAACTCGCCATGTTGCTGAAAATTCGTTCAGTGTGTTGTTTACATGGCTGGCTGGGATGTTATCAACTCGGTCGCCATGTAACTCCGTCAGTCGTCGTCGTCACCATCGCAATAGATCGTTGTCGCCGCCTACGACCATGACCACCGTCGCATCTTAGCGCAGGGAGCGAGGAGATGGGCTGAAGCAGGCCGTGGAAGAAAAAATGCCTATTTAGACGGAGAGTGAGTAGAGTTCAGCGCTGCCATTGGATTAGAATTAGTAGGAATGTAAGGTTGAGATTAAGGTTAAGCCCACTTTTGCCTTTATAACTGTAATGCAGAGGAAACATTTCCGATAGACTCATACTCCAGCAGTTTGACTCGGGGGTTTTTGTACTGGACAAACTCTTCACATTGACCTGAGTAGCGCTGCCAAGCAGAGAGAGGCAAGAGGTTTCGGCCCTGGAAGTCAGTGGCACCGATGTAGTGCTTGTATTGACCTGGAGCCGAACACAACTGATTTGGATTCTCCAATCGATTTCATCCTTCGCAGTTCCATGTCTTACTTCTCTTGCCAAGTACTTTTTGAAAATAGAGGTAAGAGCGTTACCTCATTTCTTTAATTAAGAAAGCGTTTTGACATTTGCCCGAAGGCGGAAAAACAGAACAAACCAAGAGAACACAACAAAAAAAGGAGACACCCGGTAATTCCTAATCTCCCGGTAAGATGTTTCCCAAATGCGTCGCGCCCGCGAATGTCCAAATTACTGATTCGGCTTTGATTTTTGTGAGAATGGCGGGCGATGTGATTGCAGCATTGCAGAAGACGCGTGCATTCCTCTCGCTCTAGATTTCCCAAGAGACTAGCATAGGCAGAAAAGCAATTCTTTTTCTCTGATGTGAGGTTAAGATTGCCATGCGTGTTCACCACGTTTTGACTAAAGGTATCCCACTCCATAGATTGGGGCTGATGGTAGATAGGCCCAACCGTTGTTTGACCATGTTCCAGAACCGTACAGTGAACTGGCAGCGGAATAGAAGGTGGGCTGCTATTTCTTGCTCGTGTTTGTAGAGGGGGCATAAGCCGTAGTTTGGCCATCCTCGATATTGTAGGCGGTTCGCCGTCCATGTCCTGTTGTTTATGATTATCCAGGCGAAGAACTTGTATTTCGAAGGCGTCCAAGTTTTCCAAATCGTGGGTTGCAAAGTTGACGTGGCCTTGAGAAATTGTGCCTTGTGATCCGATGCGGCTGAGTATGTTCCATTGATGTGAATTTCTATTGGATGGTATCTGGCATGTCTTGGTTCAATTGAGTTTGATTCACTTGCATCCACAGGTTGACAAATGGATGGATGTGTTGAACGGTAAGGCCCCCATGCATGTTGATATTTAAAATCCAAGCATTATCATGTAGCACGTACTTGACTGACCATTTTTCTCGGATGATGCGGTGTGGATGAGGGGCGCAATATCCCTTGGTCGAGTGCCCTGCAGCCACCCCGCATCTAGAAGGAGGCATGCTCCCCATTACTTATGGTTATAGTGGTGGAGGAGTGGAACAGTGCCACAAACCTGTCGTCACACAGGCTCCCCAATCCATTTCACATTTTTGTTGGACCAGTCCATTTCAACCATGGCCATCTTAGCCTTAGTGCCCTTGCAAATTTTTCTAGGTGAAGGATGCCCAAGGACCCGAGGGAGGTCGGGTGGCAGAATGTCTCCCAATTTACTTTGCACTTCCCCCCGAAACCTTTTCTGTACCTGTTCAAAGGAAGCTTCTTCTCAATTTGTCAATGCTCTTAAGGACTCTTGGTGGAAATACCAGCGGAGTCAGGTGATAGATGGTGATGAGATGGTAGCCCGATCTTTCGATGAGATGATGGTAGCTATCGATTTGGTGGAGCTTGGCCTTGAAGATCTGACTATATCGTACTAGATGATACTCCTTAGCAATCGCTAAACCAATCTCTGATGGTTATTGATCTTGCCGTAAACACGACAACCTGAACAACGAAGTTCAAGTTCCTATAAGCAACCGAAGAACCAGCAAGAACTACAATCTGAAATTGCGAGTGTTAAATTGGCACAAGAGCTAGAAGAACGAATTGGGATTCTAGTGGTGATCTGAACAAGGCGGTAGTCCTACACGACTTATAGATGTGAAATTGTAGCAGTAGTTAAACAATACAATGAAACTCGAGTCCTAGAGGAGGCGTACGGGGTGTATTTAAGGAGGGGTTGAGAAGATTTTCGTGCCCCCTTAGGCAGGGATCGGAAACAACCTCTAAAACCTAATTCCCCTTGTATATGGGCTCTAAAACATGCCTATCCTGCCTAAATCTAAAATTAGTACGTGATCTCGAGCGTCCTGCGCTTCACGTTCAGCATATAAAGCAAGGTGGAATAAATGAGTCATAGAGTTATAGTCCTTATAAGAAAGAATATCAACAATGTCTCTATTTAATTCACCCATAAACCTAGCCATAGAAGCTTTCTCATTCTCAACTAAACCATAGTGCAGCATTTCAATTTGTAATTCTTGGTAATACTCTTCTACAGACCTAGTTCCTTGATTTAAGCTATGTAATTTATTCAATAAGTCTCTAGCATAGTATGAGGGAACAAATGTATGTCCTTATCAATTGTTTTAATGCTTCCCAAGTGGTTGGAATATTATGTGGATGGATTCTACAGTTCTTTCCACCAAATAGAAGCAAAATCAAAGAATTCAATAGTAACAGCCCTAACATGTTTATCCTCCGGGAAATCATGGCATGCAAATTTCTGATCAACTAGTAATTCCTATGTAAGGTATGCATCTAGATCATATTTACCTTCGTAAGGGAGCATAGTGAATTTTACCTTAGAGAAGGCGTCATCTCTATCATGGTCTCGTTGTGGCCGTGGTGGATCACATCGCATACCTTGTGTATTGTAGCGTTAATGACGGTGATCGCAGTCATTGTTGTGATTGACGTCATCCTCATCCTTAGAATAAGGACTGTAGTCGTCCTCAACTCCCGCCTCGAGACCATGTTGTGCATTGGCTCCTGATCCCATGGATGTCGCTCGTCGCTGAATGGAGGCGTCGGCGTTGTCGGTCGTAGCTGAAGGAACCCCTCGCGCACGTGGTACTCCATTAAGACAAGGTGTAGGTATCGAAGAACCTGCAAGGTTATCAACGCGAGCTAGTATAGCAACAATGTTAGCGTTAGCGATCGCCTTTTCATCCTAAATATCTTTGAGGTAGTTCTCCTACATTTGCATTCATTCATTAGTCCTGTGGAGATCCTCCATGAGGCCCTTCATAGCATCATCGTCACCTGACATGGTTAGCAAATGGAAACAAATCACATATTTATATTCCTATCACTACTGGAATGTGGTGTGGTAGGAAAGGGCTCTCAATTCAAGAAAATACCAATCTCTTACTAGTTCTTACCGTGCTATAGTGGTTGTCGGCTTTTTGGCGGTGTCAAAGATTATCAAAAGATTCATATAGTGATTACCAAGTGACTGAACAAAGTACAGTATAGGAAAATGGAACTTGGTTGGCTTTATGGTAGCAAGGAGTAAAAACAATCAACGCAGCAAATGCAAGTTGAATAAATGTTCAAAGTACTAGTCACTGTTGCTAAATCCTAGCCTAGACCGATGAAAAGCTAATCAATGCCCTGAAAATATAACCAATGCACTAGTGAGAAGCTGCAAAAGGTGAGTGGCAAAAGATCTATGTGATCTTTTTCTTTTCTTTTCTCTTTTTGTCTTTTTTTTCTCTTTTTGTTGTTTTTCTTTTTCTCAGAAACCCACTCATCAGAAAAGCAGTCGCTGTGGTGCCGTGGCAGCAAAACAACACAAGTCTTGCCGCAGCAGAGGTGAAGCAAAGGAAGGCTGATGTGTTCCTGTCGCGGCAGCAAAAATAGTTGATTTCCTTGCCGCGGCAGGAAAGTGGCAGCAATGTAGAGGGAGTTTGACAGCTTGGATTAACTAACGGTTTTCACGATGTGAGTAGGAGGTCAGACTCTGCGTCTTCAAAAAATTTGAGCCAATTCCGATGAGGTCGGAAAAATGACTAGTGGAAATCCTAGCCTGAATTGAAGATTCTGAAATAGTTACCTCTCAAAATGCCACGGGATTAAAGTGGAAAGCAAGTTTTTGACTCAAGTTATCCAGGAAACAAGAGTCACCCAAAACAGAGTCCGAATGAAGGAGTTATGCCCTCTACAAAATTAGAAAAATTTGCACAAAAACTTCCAGGTCCAAAAATTCCAACTTAGAAGCTGAATTTTGAGGGTCAAGACAGGTATTGGTGTAAACATAGGTATTTTTTTCAGGTGCGACTCGTTATTAGCTTTAATTTGAGTGTTCATTGACCCTATGCCTGTTTTACTGAAATAGCTCAATCTAGGGTTTGATCTAGACTCTGCAACTAGTACTCTTGCCGTGGCAGCAAGTCTAATTGTTTTTCTTACCGCAGCAGGACTTTTGTGGCCTCTGCATAGAGTTTGGATGTACGGAGAGAGCTGAAACTTTTGGGGCTGAAACTTTTGGGGCAGGATCAGCACATTTTTATCTCCCAAACGGCAGAATTTGAGTCCAAGCCGATTACTTTGAATTCCGGAGTCCGAAACTAGTAGGAGTTGTGTTTGCACTGGACTCTATCCAGGAAAACAGATATGGAATTGATCTCTACTTCTTCCCCGAAACCAATTTAAATAGTAGAAGATGATGCGGTAGAAGATGGTGGTGATGGCAACAAGATGCAAGACACGACTTACTAGACACCAACCTAAACTATGACCAGCACCGTGACACGACAATGCAACACAAATTCAACGATGCAAAATTACTAAAAGAGAGATGTAGTGGCACAGATTGGTTTGGACAGGCGGGATTACTAATCTAATCTACTATATTTTTTTGGCTTTTTTTGGACAATAGGACGAACAAATCTAATCTATGGAAACTAAAATGATAAATTCTCACCGATCAACTTGAGCTTTGATAACACTTGATGAGACGGTGGCTCAATCTTTCGATGAGATGATCATAGCTATTGATTTGGAGGAGCTTGACCTTGAGAACCCAACTATACCATACTAGAAAATATGGCTTAGCAATCGCTAACCAATCTCCGATGGTTATTGATCTTGCTGTAAGCACAACCAACCTGACAAGGCGGTAGTCCTACATGACTTGTAGATGCAAAACTGTAGCAGTAGCTAAACAATATAATGAAACCTGAATCGTAGAGGAGGCGTACGCGGCGTATTTAAGGAGGGTTGAGAGGATTTTCGTGCCCCCTTAGGCAGGGATCGGAAACAACCTCTAAAACATAATTCCCCTTGTATACGGCCTCTAAAACTTGTTTATCCTACCTAAATCTGAAATTACACAGACCTGGCCCAAATTTGAGATGGCGCAGCATCATGTGCTAATTATGAGCGAAAATACAAAGTGGAAGCTTGTATATTTCTTCCAAGTCTTCATACTCCATCATGGTATCTTCAAAGTCTTGAAATAGCTTAAAAGCGACTCAACATCTTCCTTCCTGTACCTTGTAGCGCTGCCATCCTTCTCCCTAGTTAAGCTCGTGTTCTTGAGTAATATAACATCATCTCCTTTAGGTAGCATCATGTAGTTCATAGAAAATGATGGAGCTTCGAGAAATAAATTTACCTAATAATTAAGTTGACGTGCTCGAGCTCGTGTCACTGGACCTTGTAGATCAACTTGACAAGCTTGGGCAGTAGGTAGTGGTGGAGATATTATTGTATCGGTGTTAGGGATGTCCTCATCAAATGGCCTGGAAGGTTAGTACTAGTTTGACAAGAACCCCTCTTCTAGCCACCGTTACGTGTTTGCCTTGCCAAGAGGTGAGCTGGGCGGCTATCTTGTCCTCAAGATACTGGAAATCAGCTCACTTGAGCTGCTTGGGTGAGAACAGCAATCCCAAGTAGCGTAGGGGGAATGATGCTCTAGTTGGCGAGAAGCTCTCAAGGATGTCTGATAAGTCGATGTTAACACCTAATAGGGGAGACCGAGATTTTCTGGAGGTTTGTTGTGAGGCCAGTGACATAACCAAAGCCTTCGAGGATGGCAACTAAGCATTGGATATCATCCTTCATCAGGCCTACAAAGATGGTGGCACCATTGGCAAACATGGAGGTTTTGAGGATATTTTGCCGGCCTCGCAGACTGTGTAAGGAGCCCCTTTGAGTCTCCAGTTTTAGGATTTGTTACGGCGGGTCTATTACTAGGAGAAATAGCAGTGGGGAGAGGGGATGTCCCTGTCTAAGTCCACGTTCATGTTTTATTGAGGCACCCACAACTCCATTAAGCAGCACCCTGGAGGAAGCCGTGAAGAGGAGAGCGGTGATCCATTCTCTAAATCTGCTTGGGAACCCTCTCCTCTATAGTAGTCATCATATGGATTTGAAGGCTTTCTTGATGTCTAGCTTGAAGAGCAGTGATGGCATGCTGGTTTTGTGGAAACATCTTACTAGGTTTCGCACGTACATGCATGAAGTTTTCATGGATGCTTTTAATGAAGGCGCTTTGGCTGGGAGACAAGATTGTTCATATGTGGGGCGAGGCGTATTGCGAGAGCTTTGGCCACAATCTTGGCAATGGCATGGATGAGACTGATTGGTCAATAGTAAGTGATGTCGTTTGCTCCGTCCCATTTTGGCACGAGCAGAATGTTTTCAGAATTGAGTCAATGGAAGTTGGACACCTATAGGTTGCTGAAAAGTTGTACGACCCACATCAGATCACTCTTGCTGATCTCCCAGTAGGTCTTGTAGAAAGCGCCGATGCATCCATTAGGGTCGAGCGCCTTATCGCTAGGAATTTGAGAAATTGCTTGGAAGATCTCGTCCTCAGTGAGCCTATCATCGATGCCTTGGAGGTCGCAAGTTTGGATGTTCATTGCTTGCCAAGAAAAATCAGCCTCCCTAGGTGTCCCTTTTTTGGGGTAGCTTGAATGTTGGTGGCAGGGGAGCCGCGTGGCAGGGTGCACGATGCGAACCAACCTGTGTCCAGCCTTCAAGTGTGTCCCCGACATTCCTAGGGGAAGAGACTCGCAGATCAGAGGATAGGATCCGGACGGGAGGAGCTGGCGGAGCAGCTAGTCACTACTACAAAAACATCATCCTGGACCCTACCATCACTGACGGGTAAGAAATATCCGTCAGTGATGAAAACCATCAGTGATGGGTTTTGATGAAAACATCATCAGAGACGGGCAAAATAAATACCCGTCAGTGATGTTGAGCATATCACTGACGGGTAATAAAAAGACTCGTCCGTGATGTGAATCCCGCCAACTCTGAAGTTTCAAAACCCAAAATTTTGTCATCACAGACGGCTAGTTTTCTGACCTGTTAGTGATGTGTGGAACTCATCACTGACGGGTTAAAAAGAGACTCGTCCGTGATATGATTCCCGCGAACTCCGAAATTTCAAAACCTAAAATTTTGTCATCACGGACGGGTAGTTTTTTGACCCATCAGTGATGTGTGGAACTCATCACTGACGGTTAAAAAGAGACCCATCCGTGATGTGAATCCCGCAAACTTCGAAATTTCAAAACCCAAAATTTGTCATCACGGACGGGTAGTTTTCTGACCCGTCAGTGATGTTTCACTCATCACTGACGGGTTAAAAAGAGACCCATCCGTGATGTGAATCCCGACAACTCCAAAATTTTAAAACCCAAAATTTTAGAATCCTGCAGGGTATATAATTCACCTCAGGGCCCCTCAGTGCAGATCCAGATCCAGATTTTTTCCTTCTCCCTTTCACCCTCCACCTTCTTCCCTCAACCACGACCTCCATGTCGACCACCCCCTCAACCACCTCCTCCTACGCGACGACCACCGCGGCTTGACCTCCTCCACGCCAGCGAATGGGCCAAAGGTATCCTTCTCTCCCTCTCGGTATATGAATTTCTTCGCAAATTTATTTTGGTATGTAGATTCTTTTTGTATATGTAATTATAGCGAATTAGATCATACATAGAATTAGAAACAAATTAACATTTAGGGAATTATACAACGTATACGTAATTTTATAAGTGCGAATTATCGAAAATATATAAGTCAATATCATATTGACGAATTTCGTATACTGTCTTACAATGTAGATGGATAGAATTGTCAGAGTATACAATTGTTCAGGAATTTGGGAGAGAGGCAGTAAGAATATTGACTTTGAGTTTATGGCAGTGAGGGTAGTTATATTTCGGGAGGCACCAACCTTTAGTGAACTGTTAGGAAGGATTGACTGTGAATTTGGTCTCTCAGTAAGTTCAATTGAAGTTGAGGGACGTTATGATGCCGGATTTTGTTTGAAAAGGTATCCTCTGATGATGCCCATTCGATCAATTCGTGATTGTTATAGGGAAATTGTGTTGGCATTAGATGTTAAGTCACTGGAGTTATGCATGTGGGGAGAGCAACATTGTTGTGGCGATTCAATAAATGCACCGGAGCCAGGTCCAAGTCAAGAGTAACAGTACGTTGTGGACATGCCTGAACCGCCATTTGAACCAATATCTCAAACAACCGCGGCTGAGCAAGCTCCGCAAGTTGGTATAGTTGATGTGATTTTCCGATCAGCTGGTTGGACTGTCCATATGTCCAATGAACCTGCCACGAGCTGTGAGTTCATTTGTTCAAGATGCTAGTCAAAGTAGCGAAGATGTCATGGCACAGTCGCACGATAATTTTGATGCGGCAATTATGAATAAGTGAACCTAGCTTGGATGACACCGATGACTGCCCAAGCAACTTCGACGAGAAGTGGAGCTTGAGCGAGGACGAAGGCACAGAAGATTGCTTAGATGCTTAACAAGCTGGAGTAGTCAGAGAGGTACTCGGGGAAGAGTTCACTGGCCATGGTTTCGAGAATGTGACAAACATCGGCAAAGTCATTTGTAACGACGGCTTGCTGGGTACTTCTTCAGGCATGGCACATATTAGGAGAGACGAGGACGGGAAGCCGATCCTTAGCAAGGGAATGCAGTTCAGAACTCTTGTAGAGCTGAAGGACTTCATTGCTGATTAGTCCATGAGGCACTATAGGCCTTTTACCGTTTACCACTCCGATATTAATAAGAGGTACACTGTACAATGTTTGAGGGGTTGTCCATGGAAGGTGTGGGCAAGGTTCACCCGTGACAAATTGTGGAAAATCTCTCGGGTGAAGGAACCACACACATATGGTACGTCACAACCGTCCGGGCTGCACCTATAGGTTACAGCAAAGTACATACGACTGCTGGAGGACCAAACTCAAAGTTTGCACACATCCAATACCTCCGACCGTACATATCATACGCGTCCGATTTGTCTATCTTGCAAGGGTCACCACATCAACACATTGGTGGCACACCGGGTTCGGCACGACCATGAGACTCATTCATCTCTTTCCTATCTTTCAAACAACTTCATTATGAACCAAATGCAAGAAATAACCAAAATACATGCAATGTTTAAGTAACGAAATTAATCAAATGCACGAAATGATGGCGGCATCTTTACAAACTAGATCGGAGGACGTGGTCGGAGAAGAGAGCTCACCGGAGGGTTCACCGGGGTGGGAAGGGTGGAAGGAGGCCGGCCAGCTGCGGGAAGATGCAGAGAGGTGACTGGAAGAAGAAAGAATGTTGGGGTCGGGGATGGAGGGGTTAAGAGGCTATGGCGCCACAGGTCATGGCGCCACCGCTGCGGTGCCAAGATCTCTGATGCCGCAGCCTCGGCCACGTCAGCAGCCACGGTTCTGCTGCGGCCACATGGTCTGCGGGGCTGTGGACCGTGACGCCGTAGAGTGTTCCTGTGGTGCTATATCAGTGGCGTCGTTAAAGGGTCAGAATTGAATTTATTTTTTAGAAGGGTTAACTTTAAAATATAATTAAAAAATTAAATAGAAAAAAAATCAACTTTTTGCGGTGTGTGAAAAGGAGAGGGAATGTAAGGCGCGAACAACGAGATAATCCACTTTAGCCTCTGCATCTTCAGGTCTTCGCTGCTGTCGAAACTGGAAAATGAAAAATTGACCCTGCCGCCTTCCAGCGCTGCGGCCGCTGCTGTCCCTTGGCTCTCTGCCGTCGTCAGCCTCGCCCATTGCCCGACGCTACCCCGCGTCCCGGAGCTTATCTCGCCTCCAAGCGCCACCAATGACGTCCCCCCTATCGCCCGGTAATTTCCGACCTAGATTTGTTAGGTTTATCTACTTTTCTTTAGCACAACTTCACTACACCAGCAATTAATTTTGTTCTGCGGCATGGTTCGATTTAATGTGTATTTGGCTATTCCCACAATCATGACGGGGAAGTGGTGATGCTTCCCTTGTGCTTGCGTTTGTGTACCTAATCTGGAACTGTTTTTCAGCATGGAGGGATGCATAGCAAAAATTAGGGGAAACTCTTGTCCATTAACTTAATTATGCATTTTGGGTTGATTATCCAATTTTTTTGAGCTCCTTGATCAGTATTAGCAAATAGCAATCTGTTATCGTGAAAGGTCTTTTTTTTCTCGTGCATAGCTTGTTTTTTGTTGGAGTTGGGATAACGAATCGTATTACAGAAAGGGGCCAAGGTGATTATGCTAGGTTTAGGGAGACGTAGTTTGACAGATTTCCAGTATGATTTCTCCGAGTTTCCATGGAACTCTTAATGTGCATCTGGTTTGCTGCCTCTTCCCTTGATCAGAACTGATTGTGGACTGGTATCGGAAAACTGATGTCCAACGAAGTGACTAGTAGTTTTTTCTCAATTATGATGGCATATTTCCTTGTTTTCTTAACTTAATCTCACCTATCGCTGCTTGCATAGTAACATTTTTCTCATTTTAATTGGTTCCTGATTTTAGCTCAGCGAGTCTTTATTAGCTGATTTGCATGTTTAGCGAATGTTGGAGCCAAACAAAATCATGCAAGGGGATTTCGTCCAAAAATATAGAGTGAAAAGAGAATTTTAAGATTTATAACACTAGACCGGCAGATTGACAAACTATAATACATAATTTTTTTTTATAAAAACAACATACTGATAAAAGTAATTCATGCGTCCAGAATCCACCAGTTTGACATATCCAACTTACGTTCCATGTATTAATTGCAGTATTGCATACTCAGTCCAATTATCGAGGGAGGTGTTATTATAAAAGTACAAATAACAAACGGAACCAGCAAATTTGTAGATCTCCAGATTAGGGCTTGAAGTGTAGGTAGATCTCAGTGTTGAAGCGGTGGTCTAATTGGAGTTCAGTCTCAACTGGACTTTGGCCAGCCTCAGTGTTGAGTGTCAGGACCTGAGGATCCTGACTTCCATTTGGGGCTTATTTGGGGGAATTTTGGGTAAAATTGCATGAAGGTAAGAACAGAAATGAAAGGGAAAGTAAGCACAAGAGAAAAGTGGATAACTAGGGTTTCATTCGATACCGACATCAGCAGCATTGGCAGCTTATATCGAGCTGGCCATGTGCTCACAGTAACAGGAATTCAGATCTTACAGAGTTTCAACGACAAAAGTAACAGGGTAAGATGGAAAACAGTAAAGTAAATATATCGCAGCCTTTGGATCGTGGTGAATCGGTAAGGCACAACCTCAGCCGTGAGGTCTTCATAACAGGGCCTCATCCGCTATAATCGTCCGATCTTCATGATCCAAGCGGCAGCTCCGCGTCTGAGCCATCCAAGTGATTTAACTGATCCCCTCCTATCTCTAAGGATTAACAGTGCTGACAATTGCCTTCCCCTTTGAGACCCTTGTCCTCAAGGGTGGAATGTAGAAAAAACCTTCCTGATAAAGCTGACATCTTCCCAGGTTGCTGCTTCGGGGGGTAAATTAATCCACTTGATCGGCCATTGATTTACCGGCTTATTTTTCCTGGGTATCATCTCTCTAATATAACTTCAGGGGCCAGTTGGATGTTTCCATCAGCATCAGTGAGTTGGAGATCAGGACAGGGAATTACCTTGTCGCCAGAGTGTTTCTTCAGTTGATTTACGTGGAACAGGGGGCGAATTTGACATCCCTCTGGTAGCAGCAGTTTGTAAGCTACCTTCCCAATTCTGGACAAGATTCTGTATGGTCCATAGTATCTGGTGTGAAGCTTCAGAGAATTATATAATCCTGGAGCATTGTGCCTATAAGGCTGTGTCTTGAGATACACCACTCCTTCGAACTCCCTCTCTTTCCTATGCCTGTCAGTCTTCTTCATCCTTTCTTGTGCAAGTGAGAGATTGGACTTAATTTCCTGGAAGGCTTCCATTTTGGCTTGTAAGATATCTCTAGCCTCTTCAGTAGCATCATCCAACAGGATTCCTTCAGTGATTAGTGGTGGTATCATACCGTAGAGAGCCTGAAATGGTGTCATTTGAAGGGCAGTGTGGAAGGAAGTATTATACCACCACTCCGCTAGAGCCAATCTAGAATGCCATCTACTGGGACTTGCAAACACCATGCACCTTAGATAATTCTCAAGGCATTGGTTCACCCTCTCAGTTTGCCCATCAATTTGGGGGTGGTAGCCTTAATCGGACTCCCAGAGTTTTGAATAAATCCTGCCACAACAAGCTAGTGAGAATTCTATCCCTGTCAGAGATTATTGCCACTGGTAAGCCATGGAGTTTAAAGATGTGCTCCATGAATAGCTTAACTATATCCTGCACAGTGTAGGGGGGAGGGCTGAGGGCAATAAAATGGGCATATTTTGTGAATTTATCAACAACTACCAATATCACATCTTTTTCTTCTGATTTAGGAAGTCCTTCTATGTAGTCCATGGAGATTTGTTGCCAAGCCTTGCCTGGTATTGGCAGTGGTTCAAGCAGTCGTGGAGAGGGACTGTTCTCAGTTTTATTCTTCTGGCATACAGCACAATTCTTCACAAACTGGATTACTTCCTTCTTCAGTCCAGGCCAATGAAACAACAACTTTAACGTCTGGTAAGTTGCTCTCTCTCCAGAGTGTCCTCCTAATGCTGAATCATGGAATGAAATGATCAATTGTTGCCTTAGGTTAGTGGATCTGCCAATGTATAACATTCTTATATCCGAGGATTCCCTTTTTAAGAGAAAATTTGGGTGAGCCTGGGCATCAATGCTTAGTTGACTCACTAGTTCCTCACATCTTTCATCACCTTCATTGGTCTAAATCACTTCAGTGATCCATAAAGGTACTGCAGTGCTGATTGCCATCAGCTGCCATTGTGGGGGATCCTGGATAAGACATCAGCAGCTCGATTCTCCCTTCCCTTTTCATACTCAATCCTTTAGTTGTAGCCCAACAACTTGATGGGTAACTTGTGTTGTATCCCCTCTACCAGCCTTTGTGTTCGCGCGAAAATTGGATCCGCGGAACACCTAGGTAATGTGGAGTCGCCAACCGTACTTTTGTGTACGATAAACGATTGCTTTCCAGGCAAAGCAACAAAGGATAACTATCGTACTTTCGTGTACGACAGACGATTGCTTTCCAGGCAAAGCAACAAAGATCCTCTTGCTAACGTGAAGAAGAAACGACTGTTTTTCAGTGCAAAACAGCAAAGGTCTACTGCTAAGAAAAAGATAAAAAGGATAAAAGTAATAGATTGATTTGTGTCGATTGTTGGATCTCTCAATCGGCCATCACCCTTTACATATTTATAGGGCGGCTGGTCTCTCCGTAGGAGATAGGGACTCCTAATCCTTAACTGATTACAGATATGCAATCTTTCCTTATTTAAAGGATCCTGATCCTATCATACATATAACCCGTAACCACCTTTGAACCAGGACTCCTTCTTGGATACGAGTGCCTTCTGAACCCGTGATTATCTTCCCTTTGTGATTCTTCGTGGTTCCTTGTTTCCCAAGTCGAAGTCTTCTGATATCTCCAAGTTGGAAATTCTGTCATCGGAAGCAGACTTGGACGCGGTCGACTTGATGCATCAACCCATCAATCCAATGGCGCCACGCCTTGTTTCTAGCACTCGGGGTCGAAGCGGGATATGCAGATCTTGGGGCACCTCTGTGAGTACCTTAGTACTTGGGGACACGGGCTGCTCGAGTTCCAGGTCGATCCGGACGACGTCCTGGTACTCGGGGACATCACTCGAGTTCCCGAGTTAATCCACTCAGTGCTCGGGGACGTGAGTACTCGAAATCACGGGTACTCGGGCTGCGAGTACTCGGGGTCGCAGGTACACGGGAACACCAGTACTCGGGGATGCGGGCGCGCTGGTGCTCGGTGTCCGGAGATTCTGCCCGGGATGCTGTAATAGTCAAGCCTGTATACTAAAGCCACAGCTTGTTAGTCCATTATTTCAACTCCCGACCGCAATACTAATTTGGCCATCTGGATAAATCTCAAAGCCAAATTACGCTGTAAACACTTTGCTCTCCCATATACTTCAAGCTTTGCTAATCTGTCCTTATGACCATCACTGATCCACTAAAGTAATGTTTCCATTTCATAAGTGCTTCCAAAATTGCCAATGCCTCCTTCTCATATGTGTATAAAGCTGCTGCTTATGGTCCCAAGGTTTTGCTCAAGTATGCAATGGGTCTACCTTGTTGCATTAGTACTGCCCCCCAACCCCTGCCCACCTGCATCAGTTTCTAGAACAAATGGCTGTCCGAAGTCTGGTAAGGCAAGTACAGGTGCCTGGGTAAGTGCCTTCGTTACTTCCTCAAAGGATGCCTGTTGGCTGTCCCCCCATACAAATGCATTCTTTTTCAAGGCATCAAACAAGGGTCTGCACATTACTCCATAATTCTGGATAAACCTCCTTTAGTACCCAACCAACCCTAGAAAGCCCCTCAATTGAGTGATCTTGGTAGGTATTGGCCATTTATTTACTGCCACAATTTTCTCTGGGTCAGTACCAACTCCCTCTTCATTGATCACATGCCCCAAGTATTCTACCTGTTTCTGCCCAAAAACACATTGACTGGTTTTGGCAAATAGACTATTCTCCCTCGACACTTGAACACTGTCTCCAAGTGATTAATGTGGTCATTCAATGAAGAGCTGTAAATTAGTATATCATCAAAGAATACCAATGCAAAGTTCCTCAAATATTTGCCAAGAATTTTGTTCATGATTGCCTGAAAGGTTGCTGGAGCATTACTAAGCCCAAAGGGCATGACAATAAACTCAAAGTGCCCTGTATGTGCTAAAAACTGTTTTGGCAATGTCCATAGGGTGCATTATGATCTGATGATAACCAGACCTAAGGTCAATCTTGGAGAAGTACTTAGCCCCGTGCAATTCATCTAGTAAGTCTTCAATCACTGGTATTGGATATTTGTTTTTCAGAGTGTTGTTGTTCAGTTGTCTATAGTCAATGCACATGCATCAGGATCCATCTTTCTTCTTTACTAGAATGGCAGGGGAGGAGTAGGGACTCACACTTGGTCTAATTACCTTGGACTTAAGCAATTGTTCCACTAATTCTTCCATGCAATTTTTCTGTGCATGAGGTAGCCAGTAGGGTCTTACATTCACAGGTTTGGCATCTGGTATCAATGGTATAGCATGGTCCTCCTCTCTTCTTGGTGGCAATTCCTTTGGTTCTTCAAAAACATCCTGATACTTGGCTATTAATTCCCTGATCCCTTCAGGTCGCTCCTGCACTTGGGCTGCATGCAACTGTAGAGGCTTAGCCCCTATGACCCCCTTCAGTAGTAGCTTGTTCAACTTGGGACACTCCACAATACAATTTTTCCCTGGCATTGTTTCATCAGTGATGGTCACTAATTTGTTCTGATTCATCACTGTGAATTCCCTTGTTTTCAGATTTAAAGTGACTGGGCTGTGGTGGTAAATCCAGTCACTGCCTTACATCATATCCTTCAAATTTAGCAATCTCATATCAGATGTGAATTGCTCCCCTTGAATGGTATAGTCATATCCCAAGCATTGACTTCCATTCCAAAGTTCATCTACATTAGCCACCACCACTCTTACAGGTTTGTTACTGCTCAATCTGCATTTTCCTTCAGTGCAACAGTAGTATCAATAAAAGTGGTTGAACTCCCACTGTCCACTAGAGCTACTGCCTTAACCCTTCCAATCATCATGTTGAGTGTAAAGGTATTCACTTCTGAGCCATTTCCGGACAAGGCATGCATGGATATTTTGGAAACCCTCCTGATCCTTATCCTCAACATTTTCTCCTTGTTGATTTTCCCCAGATTGGGCATCTTCGAACTCCTCCTCCTCCTCATCTTCAATGGTGATGAGGTGTATTTGTTTTGTGAATTTACATGCCTTATTATGCCCAGGGACCCATGGTTCCTGACACCCCCTTCTCTGCAATCTCTTTTTTAGCAGCATACGGAGCCCCCTTGGCATTTGCATTGAAGGTGGACCTGTGGTAATTTCCCTTGGACCCATAGTTGCTAATTCCCAAAAGCCTTCTTATTGTGATCACCACTTTCATAGTTCCTAGCATGAGCATAAGCCTCAAATAAGGTAGTGGGCTCCAAAGATCTCAAGGGTGTCTTGATGTAATTCTTCAACCCAGTCATAAAACAATCCACAAATTAGGATTCCTTGGAAGGTTGGGTTATGCTCCTTAATAAGAGCTGTGCTTTCCTCAAATTTATCAATATAAATTGACACTGTTTGATATTGCTGCAAATTCCTGAAGTTTTCAACTATGTCAAAATAGCTTATCAGCTGCAAACCTCTTTCTGATAATTTTACAGAATTCAGGCCACTGCATATTACTGGGTGGAATTTCAATCCCCCTTAACCATTTGGCAGCCCTGTAAACTTCAGCTATGGCAACTTTCTGATCCTCTGAAGTTTTGGACAATTCAAAGCACTTTTCTGCTTGCCTAATCCATCCATCTGGATTATCACCATCAATTTTAGGAAAATCAAGTTTTGGTCCCTTGCTGAAAGCATTGGCATATGGATTCCTATCACTCTCTGGTTATGGGGGCCATGGGTTATGCATCCATGGGGGATAATCTTGATGTCTGTACCATCCATAATTCCATGTCCCCTCAGATCTGATTGGTTGGCGGTAGTATGGTTGAGCTGTGGGAGTAAATTGGTGTGACATGTTCACAATATGAGGGTAATGAGAGTTGGCAGTGACATACTGGGTTCCAAAAGAGCTTCCTCCTGCCATTTGAGGTGCAAAAGTTTGGTTGGATGTTGCAAATGGACTAGTTGAATTCCCTGCCATTTGAGGTGCAAATGGTTGGTTGGATGTCACAAACGGGCTAGATGGGTTCCCTGCCACTTGAGGTGCACTTGTGATTCCACTTGACAATAAACTCACTGGTACAGAACCAAGCTGAGGCGGGGTAAGGTTCATTGTGCTTGTGACAAACTGTTGGTTCACTGGGTGTACAAAGTGTGGTGTGCTCATGCTATGCGACCCATAAGATGCTCCTATGTTAGGCCATGCTAGTAATTGAAGATTTCCTTGCAGCCCTGTAGCAATTCCACCACTAGAGGTGATAGGGGGGATGGATATACCTGATGTGCTCAGGGTTACTGTTGGCCTTTCTACTGATGGAAGTGCAGGTGATCTGCCTCCCACTTCTTGCCCAAAGCAGCTGCCAGAATCTTTCTCCCCCTGGGTAGGAATGACAGTGTGCTGGTTCTGGGTTCTCAACAAGTTCATCACAGCTTCTAATTGTGTTTGCACGCTTGCATTCCCTTCCTCGCTTGCATTCCCTTCCTCTATCTGCCTCTGGATCTACTGCACTTTCTCATCCAACTGCACTTGGATTCCATCCACCCACTGCTTCAAGTCTTCCTCGTGCAATCACTGACTCAGCCTCTTCCTCCTGATTCACAACCTTGCTTCCTCCCTTCGCCATATTTCCGCCGCCACAAGTGGATTAGGAATTTTACACGGAGAAATCCTAAGATCCTCTCAAACCCTCTCCCTTGCTGAGCTCCACATGCTCTCTCACCCGCGGATTTGGGCCTCCAAAATCCGGATCCAGAATTTTAGGAGGAATAATTGTTTCCTCAACCCTCTCCGACCAAGAACAACACAAAGTCTGCGATTCTTGTCGAGGATAGCCTTGCTCTGATACCAAAATGTTAGGACCCGAGGATCCTGACTTCGATTTGGGGCTTTTTTGGGGGAATTTTAGGTAAAATTGCATGAAGGTAAGAACAGAAATGAAAGGGAAAGTAAGAACAAGAGAAAAGTAGATAACTAGTGTTTCATTTGATACTGACATCAGCAGCGTTGGCAGCTTATATCAAGCTGGCTATGTGCTCACACTAACAGGAATTCAGATATTACAGAGTTTCAAAGACAAAAGTAACAGGGTAAGACGGCAAACAGTAAAGTAAACACATTGCAGCCTTTGGACCGTGGTGAATCTGTAAGGCACAACCTTAGCCGTGAGATCTTCATAACGGGGTCTCATCCACTGTAATCGTCCGATCTTCATTATCCAAGCGGTATCTCCGCATCTGAGCCATCCAAGTGATTTAGCCAATCCCCTCCTATCTCTAAGGATTAACAGTGCTGACAGTGAACCAGAGGAAGTGACCTTTTTCTTGACCAGGAGAATGCAGAGGAGACACCATTCTTCTGATATTCTTCCTACTCATCAGAATGGTCATGAACACAGACACACAGCATATGCTAGTAGCTCCTTAGGAACTTCGGTGGCCAAAGTTGGGCTCCATCCCTGTTGTAAGATGCAGGAAATTAAGGAGTTTCATCATGTTGCTAGTGCACTATAACATCTATGTTCTCACACTCAGAGTATATAGGATATGTTTTCTAATGTGTAATATTCATCAGCCCTCATCCCTTGATTTTTTATTTACTGTTATTTGTTTTCCTTTACACAGAGTAACAGATGCATAGTCCAGAATTATATTCTGGCCAACAAGCTAATGTGGTCTGTGGAGGATTAAACGGAGTTCAGCGAAAGCTATCTGGTAAAGCACTTCAAACAATGTTTCACAATTGTCATTCTTTTCATTGTCTTTCTCGAACACCAAATTTCTGTAAAAGCAATAATAATAGCCAGGCATTGGCAATTGACCTAAATAAAGGAAAAAAATTCAAATTGCCCCAAAAAAACCTCCATGCCACTATGAGTTCAAAAAACACCGGCACAGCTTATTTTGTGGCAAAATTCCCTTCTGTTCCTTGTTTGCTAACTACAAGGGAAAAACATGAACAGCTTTGGTTATATTTTATTCTTCCACTTATCTTATATCTCCTCTTTCTCACTTTCCTCTTCTTATGTGCAATTTTGATCATTGTATACCAGCATAAACACTTAAAACTCGAGTACACAGCGACTATAAGTTAATTATTTGTACCATTCTATAACAAAAAAGGATATTGGTGCAGCTAAAAAACGTTTGTAATGTTTGCTTCTGGTATTGGCAGATAGAAAGTAACTATTCTGCTAATCTGAAACAAATATTTGCTCTGGTAGTGACAGGTTGATAAGTGTTATGTCGTGGTCTAGATTTGAGTCAACCTTTCTCCTTTTCTACTGGCTAGTCCTAAAGATGGAAAAGAAAGAACACTGACCTTATATATTATTGGTGCCAATAAGCAGCCAAAACAGTTAGTGGCATAGAAAAGAGAAGTATTGAACGTCCAGTATGTTATTAGCATTGCATAGCTAATCTGGGTCTAGCCGGTGCAAGATCGGAAGTTTAGGCCTGCTCCAAGCAAGCGATGGCCTCTGAACAGAAGGTGCATATGAATCGAGGACAAGGGGAAACAAGCTATGCTCGTAACTCCAATCTTCAGGTATCTTTTCTTGTCTTAATTAATTCACTATCGTTGTCTTGTCTTTGGTCCTGTTCTTTTTGTACTGGCTTCTGTCGACTGTTTAATCAAGAACTTATTTACCTAACTTACTTTACTGAGATTTTTTAAAGAAAATAAACTATAGATAAGGGGAAGAACAAGAATGTGGGATGCTAAAAGGCATATCATTTCGCTGAGCTAAGATCAAAAGCATCTTTCTTATGCATTGCAATTCACCTGCAGAACGCTGGACAGAACATGATGAGGCCTCTGATAGAAGAGGCTATCGCTGACTTATGCGGCACCAGCACCTTGTTTCCTAGAAGCATGGTGGTCACTGACTTGGGCTGCTCCTCTGGCCCAAACGCGCTTGCACTAGTGTCAATCGCTGTTGACGCCATCCACAGTCACTGTTTGCAGTTCCAGCACCCACCAGTAGAAGTCTTTGTGCTCCTTAATGATCTCCCTGACAACGACTTCAACACGGTGGTGAAGAGCTTGGTTGCATTCCAGCAAAGCAACAAGTCAGTTGTGACTGGTGTTGTACCAGGTTCATTTTACAAGAGGCTCTTCACTAGTGGTTCCTTGCATCTTATCTGCTCATCCAACAGCCTGCATTGGCTCTCAAAGGTGTGTATTTGACACATCTCGACGGCTTCAATGCTCCATTGCATTAATTATCTTTTCTTTAAGAAAAAACTTTATCATTAGAGGTATAATGACAGGCTCCTGAAGATCTAAAGAAAAACCAAATCCCTGCATACGACATTGATGAGAATGTTAGGCAAGAAAGACGGCATGTGGTCCTTGGAGCTTATGCGGAGCAGTTTAGGAAAGATTTCACACTGTTTCTAAAGCTGAGAGCCCAAGAACTGGTCCCAGGAGGCCGAATGGTTGTTTCCCTTGCAGGGAGGCGTTCTGATGAACTCGGCTCCAAATTCACTCACGCCTGGGAATCCATAGCTCTGATTTTAAGTGACATGGCCACAAGGGTACATTGCTTTTCTTCTCTAGCATTTTATCATTTGCCAATGGACATACGGTCGTGTACTTGACATTTTGGTACCATTAACAGGGTGTGATTGACAAAGCAAAGTTTAATTCTTTCTACATACCGATATACGGACCTTCAGATGAAGAGCTTAGACAGATCATCCAAGCAGAGGGCTCATTTTCAATCAGAGAGATGCAGGTGCACGAACCTACAGGTGGCGTGGACAGCACGCTGATCACCCCAAGCAGCATAGCCAATCTGCTGAGAGCTGGATTTGAGCCGATAATAGGCCAGCATTTTGGATCGCCTGGGGTGGTCATGGATGAATTTGTGAGGACTGCGGAACGGCGCTGGAGCCTGCAGGGCAGCTTGCAAGAGGAGCTTGCGAGAAACCCGCGAGTTATGCTGGTTGTATCGCTAGCAGAGAAGGCATGACATGATAACTGGCGCGTTACTGTAAAGCCAATGTATATGTGCTATTGGTTTTTTTTCACGTCTCATGGTTTATGGATACTAGACATGTAATATATATATATATATACACACTAATAGGGTACCCGTGTATTGTAACGGGACAAAAAAGAGATGTCTAAAAAAGTTGATAAAATGGTCTCTCTATTTTGTAAACATGTGTGTTAAGAGTGATATGGGTGCTCTTTTTTACAATAATCACTGTGTCTTTCTTTCACTTCCTTTCCTCTATTGATCGCCTATGCTTCTGCCTTCCACTCTCTTTGTCATCTCGTCAACTTTGTTTCTCCCTTTGTCATTTCTTCGCTCTGCTGTCATTTTGATTCAATCCCTGCCACTCTACCATTATGTGTGTGCATTCTCCAATTTGGGTAGCTCTCTGTCACATTATTCATTGTCTCCAACTGTAACACTCCGAAATTAATTAAAGAATTGTCAGAGTTATTAAAAGCGACGTTAATCAAATATCCGGGATGAATGGATAAATTTAACTTTTTAAACCATGTGTTAAATCCAAGATTTGAAGTCATGGTTGTGTTTGTCTCATTGAATCGATTAGAGTAGACTATAAATTTGTTTAAATTGGAGTGTGAACGAATTTTGTAGAATCTAATCAATATAAACCGTCGGATTTCATTTATTTCCTAGTCCAACTCAATTTTGGAAAAAGAAAATAACAAAATCCACCTCAACCCATGCTCTCTCTTTTCTCATCTCACCCTCCTTCCAAGCTTCCATACTGCCACCGCCATGCACCGCTGCTGGTAGAGCTATAGTTATACCTACGCCTCTCAACAAAACTGTAAATCAAGTTTCTCGACAACTTTGCTGTTGAGCCCAGATCTCTCGCTGTTATTGTTTTATCTTTAATTCTATATATCCAAATTAAGTAAATGAATACATTAAGAATATCTAGAAAAATTTTCAACAACTTTGCTGTTGAGCCTAGATTTCAATGTACTATTATGACCACTTAATCAAGATCGACAAATCTTAGCCCTATAAGAATAGCATAATAATAACAGAATTTTGGCCGTAACTTTTGAACCACAACTCCGATTTGGGCAAACCCGGTACCGTTGGAAAGCTTATGATTAAGCATACAACTTCCCAATTGTGTCAATTTGGAATTAGGTACAGTTTATTCACAGTTTTTGAATTAAGCTCGATGTTCTGAATTTTAAAACCCTAGATCAAATATAGGGCACGATTTCTTTCAATTATGTCCATCAATTCTCATATACGGATTAATTATGGACTACCTTTGCAACAGAAACCTCAAAATTGACAAAAATTCATCGGATTTGACTAAAATCCAAAAATTCCCCATCTTCATCCCTTCTTCTTCTTGCTTCTTCTTCCTTCTCGTTCATCTTTCCCTCCTTCCCTTTCCTTCTTTTCTCCTTCCCCTAACTGAGCTCCTCTTCCTCCCCTTGGTCGGCGGCTAGGGCAGCCCGACTAAGAGGGGATGCGGCTCAGCTGAGGCGGTGGCAATGCAGCAAGGGATGGCGTCAACTTCTTCCTCCCTTCTTCTTCTTATTCCTTCATTCTCCTCCTCCCCTTTCTCCTCCTTCGCTCCCTTTCTCCTCCCCCAAAACCAAGCTCTTCTTCCTCCCCTTAGTCAGTGGCTAGGGCAACCCACCTAGGAGGGAGGCGGGTGAGGTGAGAGGAGCGAGAGAGCATGGGTTAGGATGTGTTTTATTATTTGTTCCTAAAATTGAGTTGGATTCGGAGTTAGTTAGAAAGAGATATTTGTGCGAATTAGTTGAGAAAAAAGGGGGATTTACCACACCATCATCACCAACTGCCCGCTATGAGGGGAGGTAGCTCAACCGGGCGGCAGCGTACGATGGTGGCGACGTGGCAAGGGTGGTGGCAGCTTCTTCCTCCCTTCTTTTTCTTCTTCTTCTTCTTCTTCTTCTTCCTTGTCCTCCTCCTCCATCCCCTCCTTCCCTTCCCTTCTCTTCTCCTTCCCTCGACCGAGCTCCTATTCCTCCCCTTGGCTGGTGGCTAGGGCAGCCCCGCTAGGAGGGAAGGCGGGTGAGACGAGAGGAGAGAGAGAGAGAGCACGGGTTGGGTGGGTTTTTTAATTGAGTTGGATTGGGAGTTAGTTAGAGAAGATATTAGAGAAAGAGATTTGTGTAAGTTAGTTGAGAAGAACGGGGGGACGTTAGGAGTAAGTTAGAGAAGAGAGATTTGTGCAAGTTAGCTGAGAAAAAAGGGAGAGATTAGGAGTTAGTTAGAGAATAGATTATAGAAGAGAGATTTGTGCGAGTTAGTTGAGAAAAATAAAAGACGCTAGGAGTTAGTTAGAGGAGATTAGAGAAGAGGGATTGTGTGAGTTAGTAGAGAAAAATAGGGGAACCCAGAGTTAGTTAGAGAAGAGAGATTTGTGCGAGTTAGTTGAGAAAAACAAGAGACGTTAAGAGTTGGTTAGAGAAGAGAGAATTATACGAGTTAGTTGAGAAAAATAGGGATGCATATTACGAAAATGCCACCGTCTCAATCCTGACCATTGATAAGCGATCGGACGGTCTGCAGGAGAGATTTGTGTGTCAAATTTAGAACTCCCATTTACGAAGGACTCTTGCCACTGTTGTGATATCAATCCCCACCATTATGATATCTCATGTTATATACGCGCAATATCTTCTATTTTTTTTTCTAATTAAGAATTATTATGGTGCCTTCAATCTCATCTATTATTTATAGACATATAGATTTGCAACTTGTGAAAATAAACAAATTCGTACAGTAATAAATTTGCATAGGTCGTAAATGGTCATATTTTTTAACCAAAATTTATAAGTATATACCTCACCCCCACAACCCGTTTGTATGGATTTTTTCTAGATTTTTTTTTCAAAACTTCTTGATGTGATTTTATCCTTCCAGAAACCGGATGGGGGTAAAGTGATCCTAATTTAAATAGCTTAGGGGTTAAATAGAGTCTAAAATGCCACCACGGACAATGGAGCTCCAAAGTGCACCTGATCTTAAATAACAGCAACAACAAATAGTTGTTTGTTTGTTAGATGTATCAATCACAGCTATTTGTTAGTGCTGTTACTTCATCTAACATATATTTGTTAGTGTTGTTATTTAAGATAAGATTGAGCATAGATAAGATTGAGTGGTTATAGCTGTGATTGTTTGCCACATATGCATAGATAGATTGAGCATAGATAAGATCAGATGGTTATAGCTGTAATGGTTGTTGGATGTGATCTAATATTACAAAATTGCCACCCCCTAAATCACTGTCCATTAATGAGTAATCAAATGGTCTATGGGAGAGCAACCTACCATCACCAACACCACCAACTCCTATTTAATATATAGTAAAGATATATATATATGCTGTAGGGTTAAGGATTCGCTTGGAATGAATGACATCTGCAGGTTTTTGATATGGTTCATTTACTGTATTTGTACCTAGAATGTGATATTCGGCTAGGAAGAACTTTGGTATAAATATTGAAATTGTTCTGGGTTATGTTTGTTAGACATTATATAATAGTTTGTGTAGCTATGTAATATCCCAATTGTATGTAGAGTTTCTTGCATATTTACCTAGCATGTACGTGTTTATATACTGGGCCTATTGGCATCATGCTAATACAAGTTGCCTTCGTACCATCGGAAGAGGTATATCTCCATTGTATAAGGGGTTTTCTGCATATTTAGTTCATAATTTTATGTATATATACTGGGCCTATTGGCATCATGTTACCTTCGTAACATGGTACGGAGAGGTTAGGTGTCTTTTGATCGAGTCCGCTCGATCTTTCATGATTGATCTTCTTTCCCTCCAGATCTGATTGGTCTTCGTCTTAATTGATCTAGTGACACAACCACACCGCCCTCTCCACATCACCCTTTGCTATTGCAGCCGACCGCATGCTGCCATCGCTACTCTTTCGTACCGTCGTTGTCTCTCGCAATAGCAAATTCTCTTCCTACAATAGCCACCTCCCTCGTCACCTGTCGGATTACATCCCGCTGGCCCTCATCGCCTCTTGGTTTTTGTCGCCACTGGTCCTCGTCCACCGTAGATCCATGTATTGCTGGTCTCCATCCACTCGAGAAGGCATCTCGAGTAGCCGACCTGCTTCTTCCCTAGATTGGAGGCCATCACTGGTGCCCTCTCTGGCTAGCCGCTCGCCACCGGTGACCACCCCACTGGTCGACCAACATTCTCCCCTTGCTTCAGACCATAGCGTAGCAAGGCTCCATTTCTGCTCAGATTCATCCTAAGCTATTAGATTCGTTTTGTAAAAAATAGAAAAAAAAACATTGTCATAGTCTTCTAGTTTATCATTGGGCAAATGTCTCTGTTCCTCACTGCCTAGTGATATTCGATGGTCTTAATTATTGAGACTGGGTCTTACACATATTCTTTCACATGACTGGTGGGGCCTGATTGTTGGGATGGTTAACCCCCTAAACACCACTAAATGCGGGGCACGTCCACTTTATTTAATCCGTGCTATTTTTATAACCTGACATGTGGGACCGAAGTAATAAGCACGTGGACTAATTGTGCACTTAAAGACAGAGCCTATGATAAGTGGGCCCGGGCTGTCAGTTGACTGGTCTAGGCTGACCTGGTCTCGGTGACCCGGACTCCACCTATCCATCCCTCTAGCTAGGTCCATAGTGAGTAATGAAAGGATTTTTCTATTTAATTTCGGTATACATGTTTTCTGAAATTCCAGAAAAAGTTGTTTAAATGCTTTAAAGCTTAGAAAATTCATAGTAAATTCAACTTTTATCAGAAAAATACAAATAATATATCAAAATATTCAGAAAAATAAACTCTCTCCAAATATGTCATTTTCGTACATGGTTGCATAGTATGAAGGATAGAAAATAGTTAAAACTTAAATCTAGGGTTTCATCTAGGGTTTCCGATTAGTCGGAGAATCTTCGGAGCGCTATTTCTTGAGCATCCGTACTCTGATTAACCTAATTCCACTTGCACTGGTCTTTACTTTGAAGCTCTTATGCCATGCCATACATTTCATATCATGCTGGTGTTGATCATTTTAATAGTACGTCGCTATGTCATTTTTCGGTGTTTCTGCTCTTCTTCTTGATAGTACTAGAAGATCCGGAAGTTTATAACTTTGAACACGAGCAGGACTTAGTTGCTGAGCAACAAGGTAAGTAGCCCTCCTTTGATCATGTTTAACTTTATATCACATTATACTTTCTCGATAAGTAGTTAATCTCCTACATTTTTGCATGAACCTCTCTTGTAAACTAAAATGCCATGATGACAAACCTAACTTTACTAGATTAGTCAATTTTCTAATACTTTCCATATTGCTATTTATGCTTAGACATGCTTAGACATGCAAAATTCGTAATTCCTTGGATGGTTTAACAACTCATGTTCCGATCATTGGGTTAAGTGTGACAATGCTTAGAAACTACTGGGGAATAATTAAGAACTTGACTAATACTCAATGAGCTTAAATGAGAAGCCATGGTTGGGAACATGGTGGGTTGTCTCGTTTTCCCGCAAGGCTGGTTTCTGATGTACACTGATCCAAGAATTGCATACTTCTATGCGGGTGGATTATGGGAACACCCACGACTAAATAATTTGCCTAAATCTAGTTTATGAGCTACATTAGTTTACCATTTCCATTTGCCATGCGGGTGAAAAATGATGTGACATGATGTGGTGCCTCAATATAAGGGTAAGGGATACCCATAGTGATGGTTGGGGATGTATTGCTTGCTACAACTTATGGTACCATATCGAAGTTAATGACTGGACTTGTGTACATGGAATGGCCCGTCAGGGTGGTTCATAGCTAAGTCGATAGCATTGTGACAGTCGTGTTCGATCACCCTCTGCCAACACACCTCATGAAGTATGTTAATGATCTAGCATTAAGAATCGATCGATAGGTGTAGGTAAAGATGTACACCCTTGCAAGGTTAAACTATTCAAATAGCCATGTCTGTGGTTATGGACAACTTATTAATTACTTGCGTCGAATTAGACAACTCCAACATTAGGTGGTTGAGGAAGAGTCTTGTGGTCTTAAGTGGATAATGATAGAATATCGGGCTATGGTTGAGGAAGAGTGTTTGCTTATCCAACTACTACTTAACCTGGTAGTCTTTTTCATCTATATAGAACATTATCACATGAAAATTTAGCTTTCAGAAAATTAGTCCACAAATACCCTTCTTAATACAAGTTGCATCTATTAGTAATTTCGCTTGTAAGTCTTGTGGAGTATTTGTACTCATTTTGCAATCGTTGATATTTTTCTGCAGACGATATCATCCCTTCAGAGGATGGTTTCTATATCGAGATCGACATCAACGATCAGTAGTCGCTGGAAATCCCAAACAGTGACCCTGCCCTGGGTTTGGCAGCTTGTGCTTTGTTCTGCTGCCACTTTTGGCTTACCACTTGTGGCTTCTAAGCCATGCATAAACCTTCCTCTATGTATTCGGCTATTGACTTTGAATCTTTATGTGAACATGCTGTTAAGTTTACTCGAATAAGAGCTACTTGTATTATTACAATTTCTGTCGTAGAGTCACTGGTATGGTACTTGTTTGTTCTCACCTACCTCGTGCCATGCGTGTATGATTATCAAGCACATGGAGCGGGTAGAGTTTTAGAGTTTATAATATAGAATTGACAGGTAGGATCATCCCTGTGAAGCGACTCTTTCACGAGAGTTTGGGAACTACATTATCCTACTCTAGCTGTGCATTGATTTACCGGGATGAGTTCGGGATTGATGTTTTGGCTTAGTAAGAAAAGAGTGAGAAGACCATATCACCCCATTCAATATGCGCATTAATTTACCAGAAAGAGTTCAGGATTGACGTCTCGGACTATTCAGAGCCATATCACTCCACTCCTCTTGAGATAATCTAGCTTAAGGGTTGAGGTCGGGGTTGAAATTTTGATTTGGAGGATGATCCCACTTGAAGTTTCATATTATGGATTTTGGGTCCTAATAGTACGACTTTACCCACAAGATGTGATTCCCCCTGTTGCCAAGGCCCGATGAGTACACTTCACGAGGTGTACCGACAGGGATTTCAGAACGAGAATTTTCCTCCGTCCAAACCTAAAGATGAGCCCACCAGATGGGCTTAGCACACCTCTAACTTGTATCGATTTCATTGTTACAATTAGGGTGGATTCCATCTTTGTGTCGAGTACATCCCAACGCTTACGATGGGGCAACCTCTCTACAGAAGCACATCTTCATCCACACATATCACCTATCGCCTACAAGTTCATGCCCTAGTCCTGAATGGAGTAATAGGTCCAGCCCTTCCCATTAGGGCATGTGGACGTACGATATGAACTTCGGTGAGTAGTAGTTAGATTTAGTCTTTAATTGATCTGAACAAGACTCCACGTTCCATCATTGTTCCCAAGCCACAAAAGGCTGGATCATAACCATGCCACATAAGGCAACATCATTACTACACCCATTTCCTTCACACGCCCACTTATAATTCCAAGCTGGATCCAAATCATCTCTATTTTATTTTATTTTGGGTTGTATCATAAAACCATTTTTGAAACACTCCATGGACAATCACCGTCCCCCAATTATTCATCTCACAAAATGTTTCCAAGGGATCCATAACTTTTATTAAAAACTTGATTTTACTACTACAGGTCTAAATCATAATATTTTCATATAATATAGCCTCGGTTACCACTAGTATGACTACGAATAGTGGAAACTAACTCTAGGGCGACAAGGTAGTTTTATCAAAGCTAGGTTGAATGCACTACTAGGTCGGAACTACTGCTAACATAAAATAGCGGGTCGTAATAATATAGCGTGCAAGTTTCACAAACAAGATAACATATTTGAAAATATGGGTCCGATATGATCAATGTGGGTAAGCTTGCCTCACAAGTGTTGGTCCTGTCGCGATGTCGCAAAAGTGTTGCCAATCGTCGGAACTACACGTTACAAAATGACATCGAATAAATCAACGGCGCAAGGTAAAACCCAAATAGCATCAAATAAAACACCAGAGCTACAATTCACACAATCATGACATGTTAGGTTATCTATTGATTTTAAAAAGCTTTTAGGAGCTGTCTTGGGTGCCGCGTTAGGGTTTCTTTAGACTAACATAGCAAAAGAAACTACTTTAAGGGCATATTGCCGCATTAGGGTTTCTTTAGCCACTATCATGTCGGAGTGAACACATAATATGGTTCCATTTTTGTTTGGAAAACAGAGGGTAAAGGATTATGTTATAAGCTTTTTTATGCTTTATTTAGGGGGTTTCGATGGACATATCACAAGATACTTATTTAATAGGATTTTGAGCCCGTATAAGGGTCTCATCTACTTTACTATTTTAAAAATAAAAAGTTTTGAAATTTAAATATTTACTGGAATCCATATGTCATGGAATATTATACATGATACTATGGTGAAAATTAAATAATACAGAGCTATATTTGAAAGAGGCATATGAAGTTTTAATTTGAATCAAATTCAAATCTAAAATCCAAATATATTTTAAAAATTATGAAATTAGTACTAATGAGTATGTTTTGATTTTTAGATGAATATAGGAAAAAGAACTAGGTTAATCTGAGCTATGATGTAAAATATATGGACAATTGAACATTTGCCGGGAGGGAAAAAGAAGAGGATGCCTTCGGCATACTGGAAACGGCAAACAAAGAAGTCTCGGGGAGAAATACAACTTCCACAAGAAGAAACATACTGTGGAAAAAGTAGAGTAGAAATGAAAAGGGAAGACGTATTCCCGAGAAATACGTCTCCACTAACCACTACTAAAGAAATGGTGATCACTGACGGGCTGGCTAAACATGCGCATCACTGACGGGGAAGGGTCCGTCAGAAACATATCATCAGTGGTGAGTGCAGTAACACTGATGGGTTATAGGCCCGTCAGTTGTGAACAATTGCCACTGACGGGCATCTGGTAGCCGTTAGTGGTGGTTCGTCACTGTTGACCTATTAATCCACCATGAAATATTCACCACTAACAGTGACCTATTACACGCTCGTCAGTGGTGATACTTATATTTGATAGTTTCCAATATATCGCCCATTAGTGGTTTATTATTAGTGGTGATGATAATAAGTCACCATTGCCAGCAGCGATTAGGCATCCCTCAATGGTGACTTATTGACACCCTGGTGGAAGCTGCTTTGCTAGCTAACCCTAGGACTTGTTAGCCATGCCCTCTGAAATACCCAGCTACACAGCCCTAGCTGCACAACCTCTCAGCAGCCCCAGTTGCAGGGCATAAGCACAGATATATTTCACACTGGAATCAATAATATTTGACAAGTCTAGAATACAAAATCAATATAAAGAAAACTATGGCTCGGTTTGAGGGACAATTGTTTTTGGGGACAATTGGACACTGGCATAGAATTCACCGCTTGGCCGTAAGACATAATGGTTGAGGAACCATGCAAACGTATGCTGATGCGGTCTTGTTCTTGTTTGTTGTCGCAGTTGTCAGAATGGATCTTAAAATCCTGTAAATTAATTAGAAGAACATTAATTTCATATGGATATGAACTAAGTAACTGGGTAGTTTTTAAAGATTTATATTATACCTTTTCTTCGTAAGCTGGGTACCATTATCTGACGAGAGCGTCCATGTGGGCACAAACGTAGAACCCACATGTCAAACTATTATCGTGCTGTTGATTGCACGGAAATTAAACCTGTGGCTGAGCTTTGGGATGCCCCTTTCTTGCAACGAGCCCCTCCTTCATGTGTCTTAAAAATGAGGAAAGCTCCATCGGTGCACTCCCAGATCATGGAGAAGTCCCTTTGCGATAAGGGCCTTTTGCGGATCTTGGAATGTAAAAGACCTCATTCATTTGCACAAGTCCTGGGGTTAGCTATGAATGCAGCAACTTCAGAGGGCATGGCTAACAAGTCCTGGGGTTAGCTAGCAAAGCAGCTTCCACCACGGTGCCTATAAGTCACCATTGAGGGGCGCCTAACCGCTGCTGGCAATGGTGACTTATTATCATCACCACTAATAATAAACCACTGATGGGCGATATCTTGGAAACTGTCAAAGATAAATATCACCACTAATGAGCCCGTAATAGGTCAACGTTAATGGTGAATATTTTCTGGTGGATTAATAGGTCACCAGTGACGAACCACCATTGACGGCTGCCGCATGCCCATTAGTGGTAATTGGTCACAATTGACGGGCCTATAACCCATCAGTATAAAGGATGATAGCACCAATAAGGTATAATAATCACCACAAGGACCCAATGGTTGCTGCATACACGCCATAATAGTCACAGATGAGATATAAACACGTAGCTAAGTGTATAGGAAAGAAAATATACACAATAATATTGAACTTACGAGTGGTGGTACGCAATAGTATGAAGTCCTTGTCCTTTTGGGTGACCCATGCCTTCGCAATGTACTACGTTACAGACTCTTTATCCTGCTTCATATGTTCATTGTGCAAGATAAGGGGATCGATGAGTCTAATGCCCGCTTGCAAGTGCTTGGCCTCTAGGGCCTCAAAAAGTGCCCAGACCCTCATCATGTTAGTGTCGAGTCTTTTGAGGTTATAAGAGAGAACAAGTATTCAAAGTTGACGTCAAATGTAGGACTACCAAACTCTCAAAACAAATGGTAAGATTCTGGCACTTGGAGCTAGATGTACCCCACAAATTGACCCGGGTTATTGGAATGTGCCATGTACATTGCATGAAGTTCTTTTGCTTAAACAGACAGGCTCTGTAGTTTAAACTCAGTGAGGAGCGGCTGGCCAGTAATGTATGTTTGATCCCTCATTGTAGTTGCTAGAGTTGATATAAAGGACAAGGCCTTATTGGTGCTATCACCCTTCGCTACTTTTTTTGCTGTCGCCTCATTTTGCGTCTCTTTTCTTCAGAGCCTTGGTGGCCGTAGTTGGATCACTACGTGATGACACGAGAGGTATTGTGTCCTTAGGCGTAGGACCAGATAGTACTTGCTTCATTGCTCCATGTAGTATGCCAGGAGATAGTCTTTTGTTTCATGACGACGGGTTCCTTTGGCACTTGGGCCTACACTTGGCAGGCCGGGTCCTGTTTATTTTTGGAGCGCCTTTCTTTCTTTGGCAGATCCACTACCTCTGGGGCCTCATCGGGCGTGGCATCTTGGAGGACATCAGCATTGGTGACCGGCTCAAACGAAAGATAAGTTTGGCTCAAGGCCAAAGGTGATGATGTGTAAATAGAGGCCAAAGGTGACAGGCCTGATGCAGTGTGGTTTCCCGAAGATGTGTGAATAGAAGCCGGAGTGTCCCCTTCTAGAATTATTTGAGCCTTTGGCCACATGATGAACCCATGTAAGCACAACCCTAGCGTAGTGACATCCTCTTCAGGGGGAATAGGGACTGCCATGCCACTAAACTGAGGAAGTACGGAGTCCACCTGTACCCTCGCCTTGTGTTGCGGTAAAACTTGATGGTGCGCGAGTGTCTCTGATGAAGCTGGATACACTTGGCCATGTGCCACCATCACATTCAATTTGCCAGGCACTGGGTAAATTTTTTTGCAATTTGTGGGCACCTATTGAACAAATAATATGGTTTCACTTATTGTCCTTACACTAGTTTGGCTGTTTACGAAGGATTCGTATAGGTAATCAAATTTACATTGATGTTGTCAACGGGGTGTGCTTCAGATGTCCCGTCAGAAGCATTGGCAGAGGCACAACTACTCCATCTAGGAACATGGTGGGGGTTAGCCTCGGCAGGATGAGGAGGGTGGGGCAGCATCCCTCTGAAGAGTCTGAAAACTCCTATCTTGCCACTGCCCTTCCAGCTTCTTCGGATTGTCTCATCATCTCCTCGGTCACCTCCTGCCGTGCATCCTCTCTCGCCTTCTCTGTTAACTCTCGAAGTAAAGAGTCGTGCTTGCTTGCTTCGCTTTCTTCAGCGGGCGTCCTCTGAGGATTGGGGGAACGATGTGCCCCATTTAGCAGCAACCCCAACGCCTCGCGTACGCCCAGTCTTCTCTGGGTTTCCCAGAGCAACCGAGAGTAGAGTTTACCACCTCTCGTTTTGGACAGATTCTTGAGAGGATCTTGCTGGCTCAATTGTACCTATAATAGAGGCGGTACAACATATTTTGAGGAGCGTACTTGAAGAAACTTAATTATAAGGGATTGACAGGGTTGGTTTAGGTAGTACCAGATCAGTTACAGCCCGCCCGCTTACCCAATACCTGCCACGTGTCTCCTCAATGTCTTCGAATGGGGCTTCTTTCCCAGGTGCTCATAGTGCCTCGTCCTGCCTCTCCCAGTCTAGGCTCTTCCTGCCATACCCACGAGTGCCTAGGTGGTGGTTGTATTTATTCTTCGCACGCAGCTCCTTGTTCCTATGACTCTTTGGCATGAACTCCTTAGTGGTCCTCGCTGCAATGAACTCGGCCCACTATTCTGATGTTATCTGTTTCCATCTATCGAACGGTGTGAGGCCTTTCTACACATAGTCCCTATTTGCATAGTACCGACAGTTCTTTTGAGCATTAGCCATCGAAATCTCCGTCGCCCATTTTACTTTTTCCTTATCCACTACAGGGACCTCGAACTTGCCAAAAAGGGAAGTCACCATGTCATCTATCTCGGACTGGGGCACTTTACTCCATTCCATTGTAGTGATCGGAATGCGTGAGCATACTATAACTCTGCAAGTGTTGTTGATCTTCCCTACCGCCCCGATTGGTCTCATAGGGACACCTGTATTTTGGTCGACCTCGGTGATGACTTGCGTTTTGCGTAATCATCTTATTACTGGTTCTCAATTTCCATACTCCTTTTGGCCTCGTTGCCGCTTCAGGCCTTGGTGATGTCGTGTGGAGGAGGACCCCTGTGGGTAGGACCCACAGGGCAGTGAGGCAAGGGGAAGGCGCAGTGCAGCAGAGCATCTCGCCAGGGAGCAAGCAGCAATAGACGGGGGCACGAGCGCCAGGGCACAAAGAAGGGAAATGGGCCGAGGCCCGGAGCGAGGAAGGGGAACGAACTGGGCCGGCGGCCCAGTACGGGAAGAGAGGGATTTTCTTTTTTAATTTTTTTTCCTATTATGTTTTAGTTTTTGTAAAATTCGAAGCAACAGTGATTCAAAGGAAATTTCCAAAATTTAGAAAAGTTTGTACATAATCGTTAGGACAGCTACAACTCCCCTAAATTTTGTAAGTTGAAATAATTTTATCTGAGCTATAGCTTTGACCTTGGGCCAATATAGCTAAAATTAATTTCCTATTGGGTGACTCGAAGAAACTCGTTCAAAGCATCGATGAAACTTCAGGTGGCACGATCCCCGTAATCCAACTTCGATCCATCGATCATACGCTAATAATTCAAATGAGAGCACATAATTAATTAGTTATCTATAGCTAACTAGCTATCATGCACATATTAATTAACCACCACGAACTAGTTACCTTATTTTGATCCCCTCCAAATAGAGTAGATCTACAATTAATGCCTCCCCTACTTCCTCTCTCTAAAATTAATGCCTCCCCTACTTCCTCTCTACAATTAATGAACCTGAGAGCACTAATTAGCAAAGATCCAATGAATACAAGCATTTAAGGAGATCACTACTAACCTTTGACTAACCTCCAACTCAAATATCCAAAAAGACCCTTCCAATCCGACCCCCTCCCCTCACCAAATCGCCCCCAAATCACCGCTGGAACAGAATCGGGAAAACCCTAGGAAATGGGAAGAAGAGGTGACTTTTATACCGTAGACAAATACCACTAACGGGCAAGAACAAAAGGAGTCAGAGGTAATGTTACCACTAATGGGTGCAAAGCGACTTGTCAGATGTGATCAATTAGAGAATTTCATCTGAACTGTCAACCACGAGTAATAATCGCCCTCATCAATGCTGACTAGCCACATCAACCACTGATTGGTACAAACGTCATGGTCAGAGGTAACATGTAAGTGGTGACTACTCACATCTACCACTGATGGGTACGGACATCAGCCGTTAGTGGTAACTCGTAAGTGCTGACTAGCCACATCATCCTCTAACAGGTGCAGATGTCACACGTCAATGGTGACCCATCCCTTTGTCTTCAAAAGTTGCCCTGTTTTGCACGATGTTGCTTCGTCTTTGTGCAATCCATTAAACCCAATATCGTTCTTGCGCCACCGAGCATCTTTCAAACCCTATTTCTCTTCGATGTTCCTCTTGCCTTCGCTCTTCCTCTAAGCAAACCGTGCCACTGCTGCCATGGACTCGCCTAGTTCTTGGCCGTCCAACTACTCTAACGAGGATGAGCCAAAGCTGGAGGTCTCCTCCGATGGGCTCACCGACTTCTCTGAGGAAATGGCGGCGTTCTCCTCCAACTACTCCGATGACGAGGAGCCAAAGCTGGAGGTCTCCTCCAACGGGCTAACTTACTTCTCCGAGGAGATGGCGGCATTCTCTTTCGACAGCTCTCTGCCACTGGCCGGCATAGAGGGTGAAGAGGAGGAAGAGGACGAGGGGGAGGACGAGGAGGAAGAAGAGGAGGAGGAAGACGACGAGGAAGAGGAAGTGGAGGAGGCGGAGGAGGTGGTCACCGATGAGGTACCGATTGGCGCTGATGACTCTAGCAACAAGAAAGCGACATGGTTCTACTCCAACAATGACGAGGAGGATGACGAAGAGGAGGAGGAGGAGGAGGAGTACGACAATGACGACTCCAACGACTCCACAGCTCAGTCCGAAATCTATGGTGCTGAGGGCCTGCCAAGGAAGAGGCGTAGGATTGCATGGATCATGTAGGATTTTGCTGTAATTTGGGATTTTGCTGTTAATGAAATTTGCAATTTCAATGTGAATGAATTTTGCTGCAGTTCACGCGCGTTTCTCATGAACATCACTGACGGTTCCAAAATTGTACATGTCATCACTGACTCGAGCAGAAGTTGAACCGTCATTTATATGAATATACACCATTGACGGGTAAGAAACAGAACTGTCTGTGATAATCATCTCATACGAGTCATTTTGAGGATCGTCAGTGCTGTCATCTTGCAAAAAAACTTCAGCCGTATGAAGAAGTTAACACTGACAGGTCTTTTGGAAGCCGTATGACCTTATTTGTAGTAGTGAACCCGACATGTGAGCCTACTTTATCGAGACAGAGAAAGAGGAAGGACAGATTTCGGGCTGCATCTTCTTCGTCCTAAAACAGAGAAAGATAGGGAGGAAGGGGACACCATGGAAGGCATTGGAAGCTCCACCATAGAGGGTTTGGGTGTAAGGTAGGTATGGGAGATGGGAACAACGGAGAGTGGGCACCGGCAGAAGGCCCAAGGTGTCTTGGTCCGAAGTCAAGGCTCACCGTGGTGCCACCATCGGCGAGATCCCAAAGCGCAGGTGGAGGCAGCAAAGGGCTTCTTGTGTCGTTGCAAGAGACCTGAAAATGAGACTTGGAATGAGTTCCTCAATGTCCTAGGAGGGTGAAAACCAAAGCATTCGAGAAGGGCCTTAGAGAGACGGCCAGAATTCGAAGAATGACGAGGTGGCTCGGCCTCGGCTCTTATGGCCGAGCATTGACAGACGGCGTGGTGGGAGTGGGGATGAAGGGGCTCGGTCGAAGCTGCCACAGAGACAGCGGGGGGACGGCGGGGGACGGCATGGCATGGTAGGAGTACACATGGTGCGATGCAGCTGGCATGGTGTGGCAGGAGGCAGGTGGCGCGGAAGAGGAGGGGCAACAGCAGGGACCCCGTACTGCGGCCGCATGCACAAGTAAGAATAAGGGAGAAGGAAGAAGAGGAGATGGGGCTGACTGGTGGGGTCAGGGTCCACTTGGTAGGGAAGGAAGGCGTGTTCGGTTGGTACACCTGGGGTTACATAGCAGCAAAAGAGGGGAAGATCTGAATAGAGAAGACAGTGAAATATCTCTTAGATTTACCTAAATTTTCGAGGAGATAACCTGCATAGGAGTGGTAGGGTTTAGGTCAAAAATGGATTTCAATATAGTTTAAGATGTCCCACAAAAATTATGGAAAATTTAGAATGTTTTAATTCAACGGGAATTGAGCTAAATTCAAAATTAGCAAAATGTTAATTTCAAAATTACTTGAAATTTTGAGTGGACAAAAGTGGTTGAGCATGTATTTGAGCTAAATAGTATAAGAGGGTGCTTTCCTAATTTTTGGGGATTTTTGTTAAGTTCAAGACTTAGGGTTTCATCCAAATTTCCAAACCAGCACAAATAGTAATTAAAATATTGAAATTTTTGCACTCGAGGGCATCATATTTTTGCATATTAGTTCTTATATATATTGAAAGGATCTTAAAAACTAAGATGTCACCTAAGGGGAGCTAAATAGGCTTTTAAAATCACTTATGGATTTGGCTCAATCCTAATGCTGAATTATAGTAATCGGATTTTCACAAGCTCAAATCCTATTATGCTAGTCTTTCATATGAGCATAAGTACCCTATGTAAATATATCAATGTTAAGTATACAAGGGTGATAAACAAGCAATTCAACTTCCACCAGAGATATACAAGTAATCTAGTGCAAGTATGAAATACAATAAGTGAAGGAGACAAAAGACAAACGATGTATGACCCGGAGTTCGGATATCCACCGATATCATACGTCTCCGTTTGAGGACCCGATCACGCTTAATCAAAGGTGGGCTCTCTTTCAAGCCACTTTCTCTCGAGGACTCTCTGGAGTCTCCCTGATCACTATGGTTAGCTCTTTCCTCCACTCTCGGAGATGGCAAGCTCCACAACCATTTCACAATCTCCCGGGCCTCCTCACAAGCTTCTTGAGGAGATCACCGAGCCACAACAACCAAGCCGTCCAGGAGTCGGTGGCCTCCAAGAGTAATAGTCTCTCGGACTCTCGCTCGAGCACAATCGACACCGAGTGCTCAACAATGCAACTTATGCACACACCTTGTGCAACTTATGCACAAAGGTTTCCCTCACTCCTCACAAATAGCAACACATGCACATAGCACATAGCACATGGCACATGGGGTTAGTTCATATAATGCAATACACAATTGCTTGCCTTTACTTGATCACATGAGGCCACCACTAGTATTCTTCTCTTGAACTCCTAGCTTCATGTCTTGATCACCATGGCTCAACACATGAGCCCACTCTTGACCATCTTTGTCAACTTCACTCTTATGCTATAACTTCATCTTGATCCAATGCGGTTCACACCTTGAACCCATATCTTGATCCTTGAAGTTTACTTCTTGATCACTTGATGCTTCACATGATTTGATGGACTTCAACACATGAATCCATCCCCTAATCATCACATGCATCATCGATCTTGGGCTTCATTGGCTTGTAGGTTTCATCCTCTTGATTTAACCCTACAAAGTGGTACTACATGTTCTAACACTCAAGGAAAATAGTTAGTCCACAAAACCCATTTTCATTAATCACCAAAACCACACCTAGGTTAGATTAACTATCAATCCACCCTAAACCACACAAAAGGCTAGGTGGAATTTTAATCTCCCCTTTTTGGTGATTGATGACAAACCTACTGACAAAGATATTTATAGTGAATGTTAATTCGAGTATATGACACACAAGTGCGGCATATATTCGGGGATGTGTTCCACTAGTAATGATTGATGTGAATGAGGTAATTTTTCTTGATTTAAGATCACTACAAGTGTAACACGGAATATAGTATGAGCTCCCCTTCATCTATGCATTTCTCATAGTTTGACTGAAATCAAATGCATATATCCACTTACGAACAATTTGAGAAGGTCACACTCTATTTTGGATCCATGAAATGTATCAAAATGATATGATATGACAATTAAGCTTTAAATATGTAAAATATGCATTCATAGGATCCATAAGAGATATTTTGGACAATTACCAATTAAGATCTACAGAAAGCTCAACAACTCAAATATGTGTCCAAAAATACATCCAACATACATGAGTGCAACTTGAGATGTACAATATATAATATCGGCACTCATAACCCTAATTCACTACTCTCCCATAAGCTAATAGTTCCACTAAGGAACAAGCTACTCCCTCTATCTCGTTTTTACTCCCCACGGAACACATCCGTAGCTTCTCCTTCTTTTCCACAAGGTTCTCCCTCAAACACACCCCTTTTGCCCAATATCTTTGTCGAATCTCTCTCCCCCTTTGTCGTCAAGCACCACAAAAGTGCCAAAGAGATGATAATCAAGAAAGCAAGGAAGAGGGAAAGATACCAATTGAAATGACCTAGGAGGGATGAGAACTTTCACATGTGTATAAATTTCTACATAGCATATAAACGGAGTGAAATCCATCCATATAGAAAGGTGTACACATAGGAGAGCACAAGAAATAGTTGGATTTATGATAGAATAGGTCGAGCTCAATTTAAATTTAGCAAAATTGTTGGCATTATAACATTTTGATTTATAACAATATGCCAACTTTTCATTAGCTTATAAATTCAAAATGATCTACAAGGAGGAAAGCATTAGGAGTATGAAGAGAATTAGAACTATAATTCTAGACATCCCAACTAGCAAGAAAATGAAAATTATAGCAATAGTTGAGATGCTTTGAATAAGGACTTAGATACAAAAGAAAATATATTCAATTTTTCCAATTTGCATCAATATTGCATGTGAGAGTAACTTAGGCATTTGATATGCGTTGTTCATATTTCACATATTTGGGATTAATGAATCATGATCAAGATTATAGAGATCCCACATTATATGCTATTTCTTAAGTTACTCATATTTGCAATAGGGAGTTTTTTTTAATTACAAGAAACACATTTTTGCAACCAATTTTCATGCTATGATGCGATCTACATACAGTCAAACCCTTTTCACTGCATGCATTAAATGAAATATAAGTTACCAAAGAAGTATTGGAGTGATGTAGTAGATCCTTGTTCATTCTCATTTGGCTACATTAAGCACATGGTCTCTCCACCTTCCTGATGAGTCAAACCTCTAATAGATCTCCGATGTGCCTAAAACTTATTTAAGTGCAATTTGGTCGCCAAACACATTGGATACAATGAAGTTAGCACAACTTTAACATATATGACAAACTCCCCCTCAATATGTGCATGTGAATATGAAATTGAATTTCATGCACATCTTTAACCAATTAGGAGCATGGTAGAGCTTCCCCTATATGTTGGATCAATGAAATCAAGCAAGCAATAATTGTCATCTAGAATTAGCATATTCACGCAAGAAACTTCAAAGATCCAAAAGAGACATAACCTGGACAAGGTACCAACTGAAGATCCAATTGAAAGAAAATGTTGATTGAAAGACAATGGCATACATGATTTCCAAGTTATATCCAAAGCTCAAAATCAACACATGATCATGAGTTAGATTCTACACAAGAAGTATGAGCATCAACGAATAGACATTTAAGAGAATACTCATAAGCTTTCTCATACAAGTAGATAAATAATTATACACGCAATGAGATAACTAAACCCCATAACACCCATAAAGCAAGATTTCCACACAGGAAACCTAACTCTCTAGACTCCTCTCTCAAGGGCAACAAATGCAAGGAGAGAAATCCCTTCTACCCTTGACCACACACCTAGGAGGAAACAAGAGGAAAGAAGAAAAAGAGAGCAAATGGGAGATAGGAGGATCATTACGGCAAAAGAAGGAACAAGAAGAAGCAACGGCTGAGATGAGGATTCAAGCACAAAGCTTGAAGAACAGCTCAAAGCAGCTGCCAGAGTACTCTAGCCACAAAGCCTAGAGACTCCGGATCAAGAAGAGATCAGGAGCTTCACTGCATATCCAGACCATCCGAGGAAACCCCGGAGGCTCCAGACACTCGGATACTCCAGGTTTTGTCTCGGACTCTCCGGACGGCCGGACACTCCGAACTAGCATCCGGGCAGTCTAGTAGCAATCTGGACTGCCAGCCGGACTGTCCGGGCTAGGGTCCGGATCTACTCTGAGATCTTTGACAAGGATTTTTGTGTTGTGACTTTTGGCGACTAGTTTGATTTTGCTCGGCAAAGACCCTTCTCAAGAATGTTTATCTAAAGGAGCAGCGTCCAAAGTGTCCAAACAAACACTCCAGAAGGAGAATAGATAAGAGGTTGAAATTTAAGCACTTAGCTTAGGATTCTTATTTTTCATAACTCCGACTAGCAACAAATAATCACACAAGACTATAGTTGGAGTTAATCCAAATGAGGAGATGATCCAAATAAGTCTTTGAGGTAATAGGAGCACAAGAAGCATCGAATACCTCACATTTCAATGAAATCCAAATAGAGACAAAAACTTGGATATTTTGCGATATAGATGTTTGGATGAGTTTTTCATGCTACCAAGAGACTAGATAATCATGTATATCAATTCTTAGTAGCATTCCTCATATTTTCATATATTCTAGGATTGTTATATGCACAAAGCACAACACTCCCCCATAATGTGACACTCCATTAATTTTTCACAAGAGCCAATTAAAATCGAATAAGAGACAGATGGAGCTCAACTTTTATACAATCAACTACATGATGCACTAAGCAATCAAGAGATGCTAAGTTTCTCAAATTGAGCATTTTGTTTAACAATTTTACTTGTATGTATTGAGAGTGAGAATTATGCATGTTTGTCAATTATGAACTATCATACTATTATGGACTACTTATTCATGCTAGTCATCTAAAACATAGCATATTATGATATATACAATGTAGAAGCATATAAGGTATAAAATCTACACATCCCAGGGGCTAGTTAACTAAAAAATATCACGTTAGTAGATACAAGCTACTCAAGCTAAGTATCACCACTTATGCATCCTAGCATACATCACTAACACAAATTGGATATAAAATGTAATCATGCTTGGAGACATAATTCTTACTTAGGCTAGGTGCATACACATGCTAAGGGCAAGTATTTTTCATTATGAATTATTTAAAATACAAGTTACCACAAGGAGGTGCATTGCAACCTATAAATGCTAGGAAGCACTTAACCCTAAACGTGCTAGATACAAAACCTAACATGCTAGGAATCTAGCTACACAAGCTAGGGGCTAGTAACTTTTAATGAGTTGAGTTTAGATACATGTTACTGCCGTGGAGAGGCATTGGACAATTGATGAATAATTTGTCCACTTGGCTTGAGTTGAAACAAATGATGGTGAGTTCCATCCATTATTCTAGCCAAGCCCCCAATGCCCTCCCGAATACCTATTGATTAAGTTTGAGTTTCTAGGTCCCCAACCTGTTAGGTCCTATAAAGTTAGTCACAATAGGTGTGGCCACCCAAATGGTCTTTTTCCTCAAACCACTTTGAGTGCCCACAAATTTGGCAAACACATTGCCGATTATATCCTTTCTAAGCGAGTAATGGTCATTGACAATGATAGGATTAGGAAAGGTACCTTTGGGACATGATGAAATAATATGTCCCTTTTCATGGCATATATAGCACTTAGTGATTCCCCGTCGTTTCTTTTTGCTCTTGTTGACTTGGGGTTCACTTGGTTGAGACCTCACTTGTTGTGTCTTTACTTGAACTTGAGGTCGCTTCTCTTTTTGCTTCTCACTTAAGGGCTTCTTGTTTGTTGGACATATTCTCACATGGTGTCCCTCCTTCTTGCACTTGAAGCAAGTGATGAGATCCGGTTTAGTTGCTTGACCTTGAACCTCCCTCTTGATGTTTATGGACTTCTTGTGGTTGGAGTTAAATTCGAGTCCTCTCATGTCACAAGGATGTGTTGGGTCACTAAGGATCTCATCAAGGGTTTTTTTGCCCTTGAAGCATTTGTAAAAGCCATTCTTCAAAGAATTGACTTGATCCTTGAGCTCTTTTAGTTCCTCTACAATGTTAGTATCGACAAGAGTACTAGAGGATATGGTAGCATTTTTGTTAGAGCAACAAGGTTTGGAAAGCAATTCATCACAAGATGTATCATCATTATGAATGGATGAACTACTAGGACTAGCACATGGCAATATATCATTTTGAGTAACAATAGTGCTAGTGTCCACATGAGGCATAGTTGATGTTACCTTTGTAATTTTGGCCTCATGAGCCAACTTAAGTTCATCATGGGAGATTACAAGGTTTTTATATATGCTTAATAGCTTTTCATGATTTTTTTGTAATTCCCCATGATTACTAGTTAGCTTTGCAAGTTGAGCCTTAAGCTCAACATTTTCCTTCATAATGGATGCTTCACATATGGTAGAGTTAGTAGCACAAGCATCATCATTTGAAGAACTAGTGGAATGGTCCTTGGATATAGAATTGCATTTAGGACATTGTTTCTCTAAATCCACTAGAGACATGGTATTGTTCTTTTCAAGCAAAGATGCATAATTACTTTTAAGTTTATTAAGAACAATAGTCAACTCATCATGAGATTCCTTTAATTTATCATGCTCAACATTTAAAACTCTTAGCTCTTTAATTTTATTAATGAGCATGTCTTCTTGTTTATCTAGAGTCTCATATTGTTCATTTATGGTTGAGTCTTAAGCTTCTATGGTTGATACTAGTTTAAGTGATTTTAGACATGGTATTTTTGTTTAAGGAACTCAAGAACTTAGCATCAAGCAAGTTATCCTCACCATCACTATCTAGATCACTAATATCATTTAGACTTGCTAGTGAGGGTTTCTTGGAAGGTGATACCTTAGTGCATTTTGCCATGAGGCATTTTGGTGCATCGGAGCGTGAAGATTCTTCACTAGAAGAAGTGGATTCTTCAAGTCCAACGTTTGGACACTCCATGGCTAAGTGTCCATGCTTGTGACACTCAAGGCATGACTTGCTCCTTTTTGATCTTCTTCTTGGTGGAGCTTTCTTTCTTGATCCTTTGATAAGCTTGCCACCAAGATCATGAGCCATATAGTTGTTGGTTTCCTCTATAAGATTAGTCTCACAAGAACTAGAGGAACCATAAGCAATGGAATTTGAGCAACATAGCAAATTTTTCATATCATCATTATGTATAAGCAATGTAGCACTAGATGGTATGCATGAACTAACAACATTTGCAAGTGTATCACTTTTGTTGCTAGAGGTATGTAAGCCCAACGATGAGTTAGAGGTAGCATTGACAAGAGAAAGATTATTGTAAATATCTTTTAGTTTCTCATGTTGTAATTTTAGTTCCTCATGAGAATTGGTTAGATTTTTATTTGAGATTTCAAGTAGCACATGAGAGTTAGTTAATTCTTTTAGTGAATTTTTGGATGAAAGAAACTCATTCTTCCAATGTTCACAATTTTTTTTCAATTTGTCAATAACAAGCTTTGCATTCTTGATTATACTATATAGATCATCAAAGCTAAGCATAGTATCATCATCACACAAGTTATCGCCACTTGCCATATCATTACCTTGTGCCTTGTCGCATGTTGGTGAAATAGATGATGGTGTGATGTCCATGCAAGCGGAGGTGGAGGCAATTGGTTGCTCTTCTTGATGTGAAGGCGAAGTAGAGCAATCTTCAATTGACTCCTCCGAGATAAGATCATCCTCGTTAATGTTGAACCAATACCTCCTTTCAAGGGTGATCCAATCTTGTGGGCATCCTCAAGAGGAATGATCGACTCTAGCACTTCAACACTCAAAGCATCAAATATGGCGTTAGTAGCTTGAGCATTGAGATGTAGGTTTTTCTCTTCCTCAATTGATAGGTCATTATCCCAATCACTTGGAGGAGAAAAACTCATATCTACAACTTTCTCAAATTTTGAACCCATGGTCCGAAATCTATTAAGCATGCTAGTTCTCCATAACAAATAATTTGTGCCATCTAGTAAAAGTGAATCAATGTGCACAAACATACTAGTCGACATCTTTACTCTCTAGGCGGTGAAGCCCTAAAAGAGAGACCTTGCTCTGATACCAATTGAAAGGACCTTAATAACTAAGATGTCGCCTAGAGGGGGGTGAATAGGCTTTTAAAATCACTTATGGATTTGGCTCAATCCTAATGCTGAATTATAGTAATCGGATTTTCACAAGCTCAAATCCTATTATGCTAGTCTTTCATATGAGCATAAGCACCCTATGTAAATATATCAAGGTCAAGGATACAAGGGTGATAAACAAGCATTCAACTTCCACAAGAGATATACAAGTAATCTAGTGCAAGTATGAAATGCAATAAATGAAGGAGAAAAAAGACAAACGATGTATGGTCCAGAGTTCGGATATCCACCGATATCTTACGTCTCCGTTTGAGGACCCGATCACGCTTGATCAAAGGTGGGCTCTCTCTCAAGCCACTTCCTCTCGAGGACTCTCTGGAGTCTCCCCGATCACTATGGTTAGCTCTTTCCTCCACTCCCGGAGATGGCGAGCTCTACAACCACTTCACAATCTCCCGGGCCTCCTCACAAGCTTCTCGAGGAGATCACTGAGCCACAACCACCAAGCTGTCTAGGAGTCGGTGGCCTCCAAGAGTAATAGACTCTGGAACTCTCACTCGAACACAATCGACGTCGAGTGCTCAACAATGCAACTTATGCACAAAGGTTTCCCTCACTCCTCACAAATGTCAACACATGCACTTGAGGCTTTGGAGAGGGAGGAGAGCACTAGAGATGCTCACAAATGAAGTATGGAGGTAGCAATCATCTCCTAAGCCAACCCAAGGTGGAGACTATATATAGCCAACCTTGAAAACTAGCCATTGGAGAGGAATCTGGGCAAATCCGGACTGTCTGGATTTGACCCGGACCCTCCGGATTCACACCAACGGTCAGAAAAGTGACTGTTAGAAAATCCAGACCCTTGACCCGGACCCTCCGGGTTGAGGTCCAGGTTGTCCAATACAGATCCGGACCCTCACCCGGACCCTCCGGGTGACACTCCGAAAACCTTCTGTACAACTTGGACCCTGGCCCGGACCCTGACCCAGGCCCTGGCCCGGAGGGTCTGGATTTTCCAGGACGGAAACTCCTACGGTGCACTTGTTGAGCCCGAGTCAATTCGGAACAAACCCGGAACACCTTGGCTCAACCTGAAACACTTTGGGACATAACCTTAGGTCATATACTCCGGAAAATGACCTCCCGGAGTCCATGAACATAGCCGATCAACCAAACCACTTAGGTCAGTTGGATCGCACACACCTAGACACCAAGTCTAGGAACAACACACGCAACACCGAACTACGCCCAAAGCCTCCAAGCACTCGCACCTCGGAACCTCCGGACACACTAGAACACGAGTTCTAGCACCTCCATCACAAAGGAACCACGACGGTATGCAACATATGCAAAGACTTGAGCGCTCGACACACGGCGTGAACAAACTAATCATCCGATAGCCCCCTCTTTATAGTACGGCTATCTAACCTATAATCTGGTCTCTCTCTAAACTCCTTTAGACCGGTCAAACTAGAAAAACCTAGTCTAGGCATACATTTGCCTTGCGTATTCCACTTGAGCTCGATGATGTCCATCTTCCTTGCTTCAAGCGGAATTGCCTTGATCATCGTCACCCTTATGAAGTCTTCTTCATATAGCTCCCTTATAATTCTTATGGAAGTTTTCTCTCGAAATCATCTTCACTTGATGGACCCGCAAGCCTCAAGCATATGTCTTCGCATGATGCCAATCTTGAGCTTGCTGTGATGACCATCGACTTATGATGTCATCCTCTCATGGGCACATAAGATCAGCCTCTCGATGCTTACCCATGTATGGTACCTAACCCTCCACATACACATAGCACATAGCACATGGCACATGGGGTTAGTTCATATAATGCAATACACAATTGCTTACCTTTACTTGATCACATGAGGACACCACTAGTATTCTTCTCTTGAACTCCTAGCTTCATGTCTTGATCACCATGGCTCAACACATGAGCCCACTCTTGACCATCTTTGTCAACTTCACTCTTACTCTATAACTTCACCTTTATCCAATGCGGTTCACAACTTGAACCCATATCTTGATCCTTGAAGTTTACATCTTGATCACTTGATGCTTCACATGATTTGATGGACTTCAACACATGAATCCATCCCCCAATCATCACATGCATCATCGATCTTGGGCTTCATTGGCTTGTAGGTTCATCCTCTTGATTTAACCCTACAAAGTGGTACTACATGTTCCAACACTCAAGGAAAATGGTTAGTCCACAAAACCCATTTGTCATTAATCACCAAAACCACACCTAGGTTAGATTAACTATCAATCCACCCTAAACCACACAAAAGGCTAGGTGGACTTTTATATATGTAAATATTCTTGGGAAATTTTTTGGGATTTTTATGAGGAATATTTATAGGGGTTGCAGTTCAAATCCCAAATCTGCCTCAAATTCAAATTTTAATTGGTTTGCCATTTTTGTACTACACCTCACCATGTTGTTGCAGAAGTGGTTTTATGATATACTTGAGATGTTCTCAGAACTTTTGGGGAATTTTTAGAGGGGAGGTAAACATGGAAAGGTGGTACTAGGGTTTTAGCCCTAAAGAAAAGATGTACGGCAAAAGGGGCATAAGGGTAAAAAGGGGTATCCCCAGTAGATAGGTGGCATTTATGGTGAAGGAATAGTATTGGAACTCAACCCCATACATTTTTGGAAACATGTGGTTGAAGGTTGGACTTAGGGTTTACCCCATAGCTCAGAAGAAGGGTATTTAGGCTTGGCATATACACATATACATGGCGTAGTGTATAGGTGCATATTTCCACATTAAGGTATAGGGAAGATCATGGAAGAAGGTTATGGCATAGGAAAAGTGGTTATGCCATATATATGTGTGCCTTGATATTACATAATACGTTTAGGGTTCCAAGGATCAGATAAAGGTAAGAGGTGCTGAGGGTTAGGGTTTCGACATCTCGGGTAATGGGGCAAGGGGGAGAAGATAGGAAGGGAGGGTGGAGAGTATGGTGCCATGCTTAGAAGATTGCACTTGTGTGGAAGAGAAAATATTCTCATGGCATCAGGGAGATATATTAGTGTTAGACAGCTAGGAGATAGAAAACGTGACAAAGATCTCAGTTTAGGTTTAAGGATGTTTTCATAGAAGGAATGCAGGTTCGAGTGAGCATGCATGTAGACCTAGGTATAGAGATATGTAGGTAGGGTTTGCATAACTTATTGGCTAGGGTTTTGGAAGAGGTTAGGATTACGACAAAACAGGAGTAAATGGATAAGGCGGGGGACAAGGAATTGCCCACTTACCAATAAGGAGGAGGACACAAGGTAGAGGTTTCTGGTTGGTGCCACTTTCAAGGTTTTACAAAAACACAGTTTGGGCAAAATTTTAATTAGGTTCATTTGAGTTGACATTATTAGCAACAAAGTTTTTGTAAACCCTAATTTTCAGGTTATTAGAAAATAGGGTGTGCCACTGGCTCCTCTTCTAGTGGGGCTCTGTTGCTTTCCCCCTGAGGAGATGCTCACACTGCTGCGTCGCTTGGCTGCTTTTGCACCGATGGGTTCTACTGATTTCTACTACCCAATTTTCTGGTAATGCGAGACCACATTCCATATCTCCCTCTTCAGCTATATCACTTTGGATCCTTGATTCCGGTGCTTCTTTCATATGACATATTATTCTGCTAAGAGTATTGCTCTAGCATAGTGCAAATTATAGCTTTAGGCCCATAAAATAGCTTGGCCCATGAGGTCCATATCTTTTGTATATGATATACTGGTTATGTAATAGAGAAAACTGTTTTGGCCATTGCCTAAGTTTATTGACATGGTATCAGAGCCACTACCAAATCCCTAACCGTACCACCACTGCCATTGCGGGCGAGCTCCGGTGAGCAGCCGTTGTCATCCACCAGTTGTTGGGCTCTGCTTGGCCCAAGTTGGACTCAAGCTGTATTGCCATCTCTAGTCGTCTTCACTAGCCAGCTATTGTTCTCGTCACTAGATCTACACCATCATCCAGCCCCTATCCCACTGCTACTCCTCTCCATCAGATTTGGAGTCCTTGTTGTTTAACTCAGCAGCAGGCATTGCTATGTCTATCTTTAGCTCATGTGAGCATGTTGCCTTGGGTTGTTGTTGATACTTGTGCTGGTGCTTGTTGATTGGCTTTATCCACCATGGATTCCGATGGTCTGCTTGGTCCTTGTCCTAGTTTGTCTTATAGAAATGATAGTGTTGATAGTGTTGTTGCCCCTTCGGTTCCTATCAGTGTTCTAGAATCTTTTGCAACTCATTTAAATCAATTCTAGAATTAGTTGTGCAATCTTTAGGTCTAGTTGCATCTGTTGCAAGCATCGTGTGATGGATTTGTTGGCAATCATGTTTCATCATCTTTGGTGTCGGGTGCTATTGTTCCTGGGTGTTGGACACTAGGCTTCTTTCCATGTGACATTTGATAGCTCTTGCCTTCCATCATGTCGACATGTTGCAGATGATACTTGTGTTCATACAGCTAATGGTATTCCATGCAAGGTCACTCATAAGTGGACTCTTTCCACCTCTCAGTTTGTAGTTTCAGATGTGTCCCTGGCTCCTAAGCTCTCAATGAATCTCATGTCTATTGGCAACAGGCTGATATGAATTATCTTGTGGTTTTTTTATGACAATTCTTGCTTCGTGCAAGATCATCAGACGAGAGCTGTCATCGGTATTGGTCATCATCAGATAGGTTCCTCAGGGCTCTACAATCTTGACCGTTTGAGTCTCCCCACATGCTCCATTGATGGTACACCTAGCCTCACTTCTTCTGTTTCTGCATCAGTTTGAAAGTCTACAACCACTTTTCCTTAGTGGCATCATTGCTTGAGTCACTTTTGTGTCTCTGACCTCTCCACCTTAGTCAAGCAAGGTGTTCTCGGTCCTATATGTGTTCACACAACTTTTAGTTGCAAGGGTTGTGAGCTTGGTAAACAGGTGATACTATCAATCCAACACTTCTCGTTCTCCTCGTCCTTTTAACTTAGTTCACGCTGATGTATGGGGTCCTTCCCCTCTTGTTTTAAAGGGTGGCCACAAATATTATGCCATATTCATTGATGATCACTCTCGACATACTTGGGTCTATTTTATGAAGCATGCTCCCACTTGATTTCTATACATCAAGATTTTGCTCGCATAGTTCGCAATCAATTCTCTAGTGCTATTCATGTTTTTCGTTCTGACTCGGGGGGGAGTATCTATCCACAACTTTTCATTAGTTTCTCTTTCTAAGGGTAGTCTTCCTCAGCTCTCATGTATTGGTTCTCATGTTCAGAATGACATTGCTGAGCGAAAGTATTTTCACATCATTGATACAACATACACTCTTATGGTATCCTCTTATGTTCCTGTTCACTTCCGGGGTGAAGCTATCTTATTAGTCTTTAGCCTTCTTCTCCTCTCCAAGGCAAGTACCTGGTGAGGATTTGTTTGGTTCTCCTATATATGTTCATCTTCATATTTTTGGTTGTACCTGCTATGTTATATTAGCACCTCATGAGCATACAAAGTTGACTGCACAATCGATTGAGTGTGTGTTTCTTGGGTACAGTTGTGAGCACAAGAGTTCTCGTTTCTATGATCATTTTTCGTATTGCATTCACATTTCTCGTGATGTCACCTTTGATGAGAACCAACCATACTTTTATTCACCCTCAACTCAACCTTCATCACCATCCTCCATAGAATCTACTTCTTTTCTTTACCTTCCACCTATTCCATCTCTAGATGAGTTAGTTTCTGACCAGTTTTCACCAGTTCCACCTTCTCCTGCACTAGCTCCACCTTCCCACTGACTCCTCCAATTCCACTTATCTTCACCTTTCCTTTTCACTACGGTCTTTGTCCGAGAGTCCCTTCTGACCCTTAGTATTTCACTCCTGATGGACCTTCTAATCCCGAGTCCTCTAGTCCTACTGATACTTTTCCTGATGATTCTGCTCGCACCAAGATATGCTCTTCATGACTATTCTTCTATTCAGGCTCTAGAGAGATATGATTTCTACGTAGGGGCATCATATGGGCCTAGTTCTTACTAGGAGGCAGCTGAGTTACCTGAGTGGTAGTTGGCTATGTCTGATGAGCTTGCCACTCATGGGGGGTTGTATCATTACTTGTTTAGTCAGTCTCTATCACATGCAAATGGTTGTACAAGTTAAAGACCAAATTAGATGGTTCAATGGAGTGCTATAAAGTTTGACTTGTTGCTAGGGGTTTCCAGCAAGCTCATGGTCGAGATTGTGATGAGACTTTTGCTCTAGTTTCTCACATGAAACAGTTCGCACGCTGGTTGTTGTGGCTACTGTTCGGTCATGGAAAATCTCTCAAATGGATGTGAAGAATGCTTTCCTTCATGGTGATTTACATGAAGAAGTATATATGGAACCACATCCAGGTGTTGAGGTTCCATCAGGTCATGTCGATTGCCTATGAAAGCTCCCTATGGGTTCAAGCAAGCCCTGCGTATTAGGTTTGAGCAGTTCAGTTCTGTGGTTCAAGCTACTGGCTTCTCACCTAGTGAGCATGATCCCACACTCTTCATTCATACCTCTAAGCGTGGCCGTACATTGCTTTATTTTATGTGGATGATATGTGATCACATGAGATGATTTAGAGTACATTAGTTTTATCAAGCAAAAGGTGAGTGAGCAATTCAAGATGTCACACTTAGGGTCTCTCGGTTACTTTTTGGGAATTGGGGTTGATCATTGTAATGATGGCCATTATCTCCCTCAGCATCTGTATACTCAGGATATCATATCACCCTCAGGTCTTACTGATGCACACACTGTTGGTACACCCATGGAGCTCCATTTGCAACTGCGCTCTACTGATGACATTCATCTTGAGGACCCGTCTCTCTACACACATCTTCTAGGCAACCTTGTGTACTTCACTATTACCAAGCCTGATATTGCTCATGTAGTTCATGTTCTCAGTCAGTTTTTCAGTGCTTCTACCTCAATTCATTACAGTCACTTACTTCATGTACTTGGTACTTTCAAGGGGACAACATCTTGTCGGTTGTTTTATGCTCACTCTAATCAGCTTCAGCTCCATGCTTACTCTAACTCCACTTGGGCGAGTGATCATGTTGATCGTCACTCAGTCACCAACTATTGTCTCTTTCTTGGGACCTCTCTCATTGCTTGGAAATATAAGAAATAGACTGCAATGTCTCATTCTAGTGCCGAGGCTAAGCTTTGAGCCCTTACAACTACCACACTAGAGATTGTATGGCTTTGGTGGCTCTTGGTTGATCTTGGTGTTTCAAGTGATGCACCCACATCCCTTCTCTATGACATAGCTGCTACTATTCAGATTGCCGATGATCTGTCAAGCATAAGCTAGCCAAGCATATTGGTGTGGATGCTTCATTTACACGGGGTCACTGCCAACAATCAACTATTTGTCTCTAATATGTTCCATCGGAGCTTCAAGTGGCATATTTCTTCACTAAGGCTCAAACTAGAGAACAACATCAAACTCAATGTATCAGATCCACCTTGAGTTTGGGGGTGGGGGTGTGTTAAGAGTATATCATGTCCTGGTTATGCAATAGATAAAATGGCCATTTGCCTAAATTTGTTGATAGCTCCCACTAGTCTTAGCTCCATAAGTCTCTAGCTGCTCCTATCACTGTTTATACCGCATATGCCACTTCTCTTTCTATCGCAGGACGAGTCAACTATGCAACTTATTTCTAGTGTTTTTACCGCATATGCCACTTCTCTTTCTATCGCAGGACGAGTCAACCATGAAATTTATTTCTAATGCCTTTCATGTTCCTAGTGTTTTTTATGTTCTCAAACTAACCATGCAACTTATTTCCACTGGCCAGCTCACCGAACATGGTTCTTCTGTTATCCTCAATTCTGAATCTTGTTGTATTCGTGACCGCCACACGGATATTCTAGTTGGAACTAATGTTCGCAACCATAATTCACAACGCCTTTGGGGCTTGACTAGCTCCGTCTACCTTCCGTTGCATCATCGTTTGGGACATCTATTTTATTCACGCATTTCTTTGGTAGTTCTTTGTGGTCTTTTAGGGTCTGTGTATGGTTATGCATCTTTAGATTGTAAAGGTTGTAAGCTTGGCAAGTAGATACAACTCCTATGTTCTTCTCGTCGCAACATCTGTTGCTCTTGTTTTCTAATGTATGGTGTCCAACTCCCTTCATTTGGAAAGGGGGTCATCGATACTGCACTCTTTATTGATGATCTTTTAGTTTTACACTCCTATCCATATCTTTTGTGCTGATTGCATGAGTGAGAATCTATCTAGAGCACTTCATCGTTCTCTCCGACAGGGTACTCTTTCTCAGTTCTCATGTTTTGGTGATCATGCACAGAATGGCATGACTAAATGTACGCATGCATTGTTATCTTCTCGAGACTGCTTGTGCTCTTACACTTGATTCTGCCATTCCACCTCACTTCTAGGCTAAGACTGTTTTTACTATCACTTATTTAATTAATATTCAACTTTCATCTACTTTTTAAGATGGAATCTCACTCAATAGTCTTTATGGTAGGGTGTCTGATTATTCTATTCATCTTCCCTTTACATGTATATGCTCTGTGCTTCTTGCACTTCGTGAGCACACCAAGCCGAAGGAGCTGGGTTAGATGCCTTCGGCTCTGATGAAGTTGATCAAAGATGACGCGCCTGTTTGGACGGAGGGAAGCGTCTTGAATCTGCATGGATTGTTGCCATGCCGGACAGGAATAGCCTAGAGTCTAGACGTCTTGTTTCTTTTGAGTTTTTTGCACACCTCTCCCCGAGAAGTATAGTTTCATTCCACCGTTCTTTTTTAACTATTTAGGGCCTTCATTCCTCTCAGTGACTCGTGATGTACATTCTAATCTATCTATTATATATTAAATAATATACATAACGGTAAAAAAAAAGCTAAAAGGTCTCAACAAAATACAAACATCTGGTCATTAATTTGGTGGACCGTTATTATTTGTAGGCCATAACTGATAGATTTTCATAACTCTACCGAAACATCACGTGGCTATTGATTTTGTGGATCCTTATTATTAATAGATTACAGACAATAGATCTTTATTACTCGTACCAAGACATCTGACTGTCCATCGATGGTTTTGTTCCTCAATCCCATCACAGCACATTTGAACTTACTCACATGCTACATGAGCTTCTTGCCATCTCTATCCATTAACTAATCACTCGCCGCTTGTCCGACCTTATGTGGTTTTGCTTGCTTGCTTCTATAAACCCTGCCAACTCACATGCATCTATCTCAACATGCAAACACACATATGCATCTAGATATGGTGGACTAAACAATGTTTGCAGAGTGGTACATCCTCTAATGTTAAATGGTGTCCCTAGAAAAACTTTCAGCTGCAAGAGGTGGGGTTAAGCAGGGGACCCCTGTCACTTTCTCTTTTTCCCTTTGTTATAGCTGCAGACTTGCTGCAAGCTTGCAATTAGCGCTTAATAAGGAAATGCATTTGGGTAATCTCACCACTTGTGTAAACTAAATGCATGCCAAGATTTCTTAGTTGTGCAATACGGTGATGAAACTCGTATGGTGATGTAAGCTAGCATGTGAGGATCAGTTAACATGTTTAAAAGCACTGCTAGCCACCTGTGCTGAATCAATCGGTTTAAGAGTGAACTATTAGATATGGTAACTATTGAAGTGCCCGATGAGAAGATGGGCTTTTTGGCTGCCACCATGCAACGCACTCGAGGAAACTTCGCTTTTACTTATCTTGAGCTACCACTGGGATTATGAAGGCCGAGGGCTGAGGACTTGTTCCCTTGGTTCAAGGGGTTGACAGGCACTTGGCAGGATGTGCTCCTTTCTTGGCTTATTGGAGGCATACTATTGTTGGTGCCGTTCTTCTGCTACGCCCACTTTTTTCATGTGCAGTCTTAAATTGTCCATGGAGGCAGTGGAACAGGCGGATCGGCCATGTAGACATTGTCTTTGGCATGGCTTTGATCTCACCGCTAAAAGCACCTCCCTGGCTACAATGATGGTGTGTAGGCCAAAAGCTGAAGGAGGGCTGGGCTAAAAGCTGATGCGGTCTAGTGAAGAATTCGCACAAGTTTCTTAATCATGCTGACCTCCCATAGGTTAAGCTGGTGTGGGAGAGATATTATCCCAATGGTGCTTCGCCATCTTCTCCGCCGGTTGGTGTTTGTTCCTTTTGGAGGGATGTCGTTAAGCTTACTGATGTCTAGTTGTCTACAAGGGTGTTGCCAAGAGCACAATTCAAAACGGATCCTTTTGGTCTGATGATTGGATTGAAGAGGTTGACCTCGTGGACGATCATGATAGACGAAGCTATATTTGGGGCTCTAGATCCTACACACCAGTCAGGATTGACGAAACCTTAATTTGATGGATCATTCTCCAACCCTTTCTCCTTCTGAGTGGCTTTGGGACCATACCAGTCAAAGAAGGCATAAAGTTTATTTTTCTGGTCGTTGTTGGTCGACCGGGTAAATACACGAGGAATGCTTCGAAGGAAGAATTTTGTCATCCCGGACTACACCTGCGTGCTATGCTCCCTAACTATCGAGGAGACCCCGCACCATGTGTTCTTTGGCTGTCCGTTTGGAAAGAGCATTGGTACCTCCTATACTCAAGTTTTTACTACTACAGAACAGGTCTTTTAAGACCCTCCATCATACATGGTTTTGTGCAAACCGCAAGCGATGCAAACATCGCACACGGTCGCCAAATCATGCCCGTGTGCAATGTGTCTGGTCCAAATGGCCCGTGTGCGATGAGGTACGAAGCATCGGTGACGTTTTTTCCTGACTGATTGTGTACGATGTTGTCAGTATCGATAATAGTCATTTTTGATAATCGTGTGCGATGTCATATCACTTAAGTTAGTAGCGACCTCGACCTAAATCGTTGAGTTCAAGCTCGCGCGGTAGCTTCTTGTAAGCTAGGGTGGTGGCGGTGGTGGTTTGTTGGAGGGGTGGCGCGTGGCGGCTAATTGGAGCAGCGTGGCAGGCGGCGGGTGAGACGCGGCGGGTGCGGCGTGGCGGGCGGCAGGCGGCGGCTGCGGTCGCAGCGGCGGTGGCTTTGAGCGCATGGAGGTGATACTACTACTACAGAAAATGTCAACACTGACGGGTCAAAAACCCACATCAGTGACGGGTTTTCGGCTCGTCAGCAATCAATCGTCAGTGGTAACACAAGTTATCAGTGACGGGTAATTTTACCCGTCACTGATAAAGGTCATCACTGACGGGCCAAATATTTTACCCGTCAGTGATGACTTTTTTAGATGCGCAAAGAAAAGTCATCAGTGACGGGTAGAAATTTTGTCCGTCAGTGATGACTTAGTCATCAGTGACGGGTAGAAATTTTGCCCGTCACTGATAAAGGTCATCACTGACAGGTTAAATATTTTACCCGTCAGTGATGACATTTTCAATGGCGCAAAAAAAAGCCCTACCCGGGCACCGCCGGGTAGGGTTTCACTAAAACGGTTGTAACTTTTACATACGGTGTCCGTTTTGGGTCCACGACCACTCAAAATGATCGTATCGATGAGGCGCATCTGAAAAATCTACTCATCTTTAGACCTATACATTTTTTTCACCTCCAAATTCATCCTCTAAGACTGACTGTTGCCCCTCCGAATGAAACGTCACCTCTTTCGACCCTCCGTTGAACTTCTTCCCGAGCTCCAAATGTAGTAATGTTTGCGTATTCTGAACCGTGAGGGAGTAGAGCTGCTAGAAAAAAAATATGAGAAAAAATTTTAAAAAGAAAAAAATTTCACTCCAAATTCAGCCTACCGAATCCTCCGAACGAATAATCTCCCTACCGAACCCTCCGTTCCCTCCGTTGAACTTCTTCCCGAGCTCCAAATGCAGTAATTTTTATGGATTCCGAACCGCGAGGGAATAGAGCTGCTACAAAAAAATACGAGAAAAAATTTAAAAAATAAAAAATTTAGGCACTAGTAGAAGGATGAGAAGGAAGAGAAGGGTGGAAGGGAGGAGAGGAGGGTGCTCACCGTGACTCCACGGAGTTGGAGAGGAGAAGGGGTCGGTAGTGGGCATGAGGATCCGACGGTGGGATGCTTGAGGAGGGTGCTTGAGGAAGGAGAGGAGGAGGGTGGAAGGGAGATGGAGAAAAATATGGATCTGGATTTGAGTGGAATTGAGTGGAGTGCACTGCACTGAGGTGAATTATATACCCGACAGGATTCTAAAATTTCAGGTTTTGAAATTTCGGAGTTGGGCGGGATTCACATCACTGACGGGTTAACTTTTTAACCTGTCAGTGATGAGTGAAAAATTTCGGGTTTTGAAATTTCTGAGTTGGCAGGATTCACATCTCTGACGGGTCTAACTTCATGCCCGTCAGTGATGACTTTTCGTGAAATCTCGTGTTTCTGCTGAAGTCATTACTGACCGGCCGACTTTTTGCCCGTCAGTGATATTCTCGACATCTCTGACGGGTCTATCTTAATACCCATCAGTGATGACTTTTTGTATAAACTCGTGTTTTTGCTGAAGTCATTACTGATGGGCCGACTTTTTGCCCGTCACTGATATTCTTGACACCTCTGACAGGTATAACTTCAGACCCGTCAGGGATGACTTTTCGTGAAATCTCGTGTTTCTGCTAAAGTCATTACTGACGGGCCGACTTTTATGCCCGTCAGTGATGACTTTTCTCCCCTGAAACGGAACATCACCATTGACGTGTATCCGGCTGCCCGTCAGTAATAGGTAAGAAGCCTGACGGGCTTTTTCCTGCCCGTCAGTGATAAGATATAGTGGATGACCTTTTTTGTAGTAGTGTACGTATATATATATAATATATGTATATATATATATAATATCTAGTTTCAATATTAATATATGATGTATATGTAGTTTTAATTAATGGTTCATAATTTAACTTTTGAGGTATGTAAATGTCATAGTAGTGTTGCAATATTGTATTAGTTTCAATGCTTCATAATGTAATTACTGTTTCTCATATTTATTTCCTTATATTTAGTTTCAATTGCACATTCACCTAGTCCCATAACCCTATGCGTCCCCCGTTTGAAAGAGCTTGTTCATAAATATGTAGCACAAGCATATTTATGAATAAATTCTTTCGAATTGTCCACGCCTTTTGGACAGCCCGAGAATGTGTAGTTTGGTTTCGTTCCCATGCCAAGTACAGATTCCAGATAAAGTTTCAGTAGCGTCTCCCTGTTGTTCTCCGGATACACACCCCTCTTGGCATGTTACCGAGACATGTACTCGGAGAACAGTGGGGAGGTGTTGCCAAAATTTTGTCTGGAATTTTGTGAGGGACCCGGCATTTTAAATCAATTCAAGAAATTCACAACAAGTGAAGACGATGACCATAGCCGCTACCTGCGACGGACTATGGCCCACCCTCATCCCGTGCGACATGCATACGACACAATGCGTATGACTCACCACGGCCTGATTGAGGGATCACGATTATAAAAACATACGCCACATTGCGTATGACTCACTTTGGCAATGGACCGTACATTCACTTTGCACTTCACTTGAATCGAAATAAAATAACAAGTACCTCCATATGCATCCAGCCACACTCCCCATTTCAACATACATGCATGACAGATGGGAGGTGGGGGCATATGTTGGACAGCAAGCATATCGTCACACGAACCACTACGATACGATAATACAACTAGCTATCCACATTGTGAACTATAGGGATTACATGATTCGACGATAACCGGAAGTTTAGTCAAATCTGAAATAAACTTGCAACAGCGGAATAAAGAGACAAATCCCACAGCGGTGCATCAGCCGCTGCCCAAAAGCCAACAAAATCCCACGAGTTGATAGCCAACCAAGAAAACCGAGCAACTAGGCATCATCGAAGTAATCCTCGACCACTGGCTCACCTGCAATGATCTAGGAATATCCTAGGTGAGTACAAGGGTACTCGCAAGGCTTATTCGTGCTTGATTAAATGTCCTACACATGGGTTCACTACGGCAGCAAATAAACATGGTGCAGTTCAAATTAACAAGGTGTAAGTAAACCACATGACGTTGACAACATTCTAGGAAGAAAGCATGACAAGTAACTTGCGGCTCAAGTTGCATACTAATCAAAGTACAAACATGAAAGCATCAAGCATGACATTCCAAATTCATTTGGGGCAGCCCACGCTCCCAATTAATCAACAATTCATCACACATCATGTCCAGTCTATCTCTCGAACCGTTACCGGTAATACATCCCCATGCGATTAACGAGCGCTCTTCACTCAGAGGTAGCTAGTCTCCAAGTGACCGAGACTCACCATCAGATAAACCCATAGCAGAGATTCCGGTAACGTTCACGCGGTGATAAGGGAAGTAACACGATGAAGTCACCTCAGGTTGGTATAGCGACAAAAACACTTCAAACACTGGGGTCGCTCCTATAGCTTCAATTAATACCAACTTTATTCATCGTGTACCCCTCTTCGGCTTTCGCATCTCACTTAAGCAATTCAAGTTGATGGGGTATCCAAATTAATTTTTCAGCTACAACGAGATATAACATACCACAAACCTAACATGCTAGTTTAACGAGTTACGACCACAAGCGCATATAGACAAGCATACAAAATAATGATAATAAAGTGCAACAAGCTCTGCTTGCCTTACTCACAAAGTTCCTGATCTTGAGTGGAGTCGAGAGCCTGGTGGTCTCCTTCTTCGAGCTCTATTGCAAACGATACGAAGCACCGGAAACAAACGATAAAAGAAAAGCAATGAGTCCAGCATGAATGCATGGCGGATGGTGCTAGGAATTAATTTCTAAAGTGACTTATGCATGTTAGAATCCTACTGCAAGAAGAGTTTCTAAAGTTGAAGTTGTCGAAATCGAGTTGTTGCCCTAACCATGCATGCATGATAGATTAAGCCCAGCTTCGAGTTAGGGTTGAAGGTTGTTATTAATGATGGATGGGTAGGTCCTAAAAATTTTTATATCATGGATCTGAGATACGATCCTATCACAACTGGAATCATTCGAATTGGAGCTATAACCACCAAGTTACGACCTATCGAAGAATGATGCTCGGCAGGGACAACTAATTCGTATTCAATTGGGCCTGAAATGTAATTGCAAATATTGAAATTTTGTTTCAACCAGATTGTAGGAAATTTCATGAGGTTTCCGAATATATAAAATTTGTTGAAATCGGAGCTACGGTTCAAAAGTTACGCCCGTTTGAAAATCGTCAAAAAAATGAGTTAAACCCTAACCCTAATTCCTTTTCGGGATTTAATTTTCTGCGAAAATTAAATAAAGCAATAATGCTACGCGCACCCAACCAAAATCCACCCTAACCCTAAATCCGGCCAACTGACATGCGGGACCCTCTTGACAGGCTGACTGCGCAAGTGACCAATGGGAGGAGCCCACGTGGCTCACTCCCTTGGCTCAGTGGCCGGCGAGCTCGGGTAGGGGTGTGTCGGAGTATTATTCCGGCAATACTAATTATGGGGCGGCGTGAGCACAGCAAATCTGGATGGGTGCACACGGGAGACAAGATTTAGACAGGTTCAGGCCCTCACGGAGAGGTAATACCCTACGTCCTGTGTTTGGTGGCTAGTATTGCGTGTATCCCGAGTGCCGCAAGCCCTAGAGAATCGATCTCGAGGTTGCTTGGACTTGGAAATTGTCTAGGACCTAGATGACTTGATTGCCTACCGATCGGAGGTCCCCTACCGGGCCTTATATAGGCGACCGGGGTAGGGTTACAAGAGTCCGAGTCGGTTAACAGATTGATTTCCTATTCGGTTACAACAGATTCTGGGTATGCCGGGTAGGTAATAGTCCTTGTCTTGTACTCCACGCTGATGGGACGCCCCCGTGTTGTAGTCGGACTCCGAGTAGTCGGCCCGGCCCATCCCGTGGCTGGAAGGCCGGATTCGTCCTCCTTGTTGATACCCGGGTGCCATGTCATCATCAGTAGCCCCCGAGTCCTTCACGATCTCACTGCTGCCGATCTTCACCTTCGGATGAGCTTTCCGACTGACTTTGGCTCGCTGGGAGATTGTGAAGGGCTAATGGAACTTCTGCAAAACAAGACAGTTAGAGCCAAGTAACACTCACCCGTAAGGCAGGAATGTCAAGGCGATTGAGCTATTAACGGGTAATCTCTGGTGGCACCCGATCCATCCTTAGGGACAGGGACCGGCTGATAACCCAGCGTGGGGCATGCCATGAATCCCGACTGAATTCCCGAGTAGCACCCGGTCCTCCCGTATGGGTCAAAGGCCGGCTAGTGTCCCCTGAAGGAATGCCTCTGAAACTCTCGTCTGAACCAGAAAAACCAGCCATGGCGCATAGGTTCCCGAGTTTCGAAGTCTTATGTCGGGTCGTTCCACTGAATCTGGGAATCCCAGTTACCAAAGCCTCCGAGACGTAAGAACTCGATAGGTCTGGGCGGAGAATCCGGCAGCTCCGAGTTGCTCAGCATCCAACTTGTGGCCTACGGAAGGCGCGCCATTGCTGTCCCTCGCTCGGGTGTACTCAGCCGACTACGTTCCTGCTTGAGGCCAGCCTCTGATACCCTTCGTAGCCAAAGCGCCCGGCGCCGACTCTTCCGGCAGCCGGCTAGTGATTTACGGAAAATACGCTTTAGCCGTCATATAGCGGAGACGTACTCCGTCGGGTTATTAAGCCTGAAAGGCCAACCGTTGGATGTCCCCTCATTAAGTCGCACGAATTGCGACGCCGCCAAGTCGTGGGGCGCGAAAAAGACGCGACGTGGCCCGCCAGATGCACGCGAGAATCCGGAGAGGCGCGCGGTGGGGCGCGTCAGATTTGGACACGTGCGGACGTGGGGAAACCAAACCGTCGGCCCGTCTTTTAATACCCCGAAAAGGTCACGGGTTTGGCCCACGCCCCCATTCGCCTTCTTCTTCCTCCCACGCCCGAACGCTTCGCCTTCTTCTCCAAATCCGCTCGCGCGCGCCGCCTCATCCAAAACCCTAACCCCCACCTCAGCCTCCTCGGATGCAATCCCCGCACTGGGAAGCCGATCCGATGGAAGCCGAAGAGGACGCCTTGGTCTGGAAACTGCTGAACGAAGAGGAGTCGCCCTCCAGTCCAATGGCGCCGTGGGTGAAGTCAACGGCGACAGACATGTGGCTGACGATCCTCGTGCGGCTCGGGCTGCTGCCGCCGAAGGAGTTGGTCGAGTGGCGCTCCGCTGCCGAGGAGACCATTCCTACCCTGAACACCGGTGAGTTGGTCGTCCACGGCCCCTTCTTCGAGCGGGGGTTCTCTGTGCCGGCCCACCCATTCTTGCGGGGGCTGCTCTACTACTACGGGTTGGAGCTCCACAATCTCAACCCCAACAGCGTCCTCCACGTCTCCTGCTTCATCACCCTCTGCGAGTGCTTCCTCGGGATCTGGCCGCATTTTGCCCTGTGGAAGCATCTCTTCATGGTGAAGCCGCAGCCGAGCAGGGACAACCCGGCGGTAGTGGGCGGCGCCGGGTTCTAGCTGAGGTCGGGAGCGGCGAAGAACTACCCGGCTCCTCCAATGCAGTCGTCGAACAAGGGCTGGCATGCCTACTGGTTCTACTGCGCCAACCCGGAGCCGTCGCTGCCGGCCTTCTCGGGTCAGCCACCGGTGGTCAGGCCGAGCTGGTCCGACCTGCCACTTGAGAGGGAGCAGGACAGCGTCGCCGTCGTGATGGCGCAACTTGAGGAGGCGATGAAGTCCGGGGTCACCGGGGCAGTCGTCGCCGCGACCTTCGTCCGATGGCGGGTGCAGCCCGCCAAGCTGCGGGCGCACCCGATGTTCGAATACACCGGCGAGGGCGACGCGACCCGGGAGTCGGCGGAGGAGCTCACAGAGGGTGAGGTCCAGAGCCGGCTCGAGAGGATCTTGGCTCAGGGGACGAGCCTGGACTTCTCCGGACGGCTGGCCCCCTTTAGCCGGTCGAACCCCCCGAGTGACGTAAGTACCCGAGTCCTGCCCTTTTGATTCTTTTCCTTTATTTCTTCACCGAATCTCATTCGGGAATTTGTTTTTTGCGTTTTGGCAGGTGCTGTTCGACTTCTATTCCAAGGCTCCCCTCCCGGAGGACGAGATTTGGAACTAGCCGTGCTACACCGATGTCCCGAGCGGCGGGCTGCCGCCGCAGGGGGCAGTCGGGGCTTCGTCTCCCGGCGCCGGCCAGGGCGCCGGGTCCTCCGGTGCCGGCCAGGGCACCGGGTCTTCCTCGTCCGGTACCGCCCCTTCGAAGGGCGCCGGGTCTTCAAAGGGTGCCAGGCCCTCCAAGGCGCCGGCAACCGCTCCGCCCCGTCCTCCCCCACCAAGCACGCTGGCTCAGGAGGAAGATGAGGACTCGGACGACGCTAGCGCCTTCCGATTCAAGAGGCGGAGGCGGCCGGCGGGCACTACCCAAAGGAGTCGGGGCAGTTCCGCCGCCAGGCCGACCACCGTCGTGAGGGGTGCCGCCTCGCCAAGGCAGGGCGGCTCAGCCCCTGGTGCCAACTCGGCGGCCCCGTCTGCTGCGGGGACCGCGCCGACGGGCCAGGTGGGCACCGCCGCTGGTGCTGACCCGGTAGCGCCAGCCGCTACTGGATCTGCCCCGGCGGAGCAGGAGGGCCCCGCTGGCAGCACTAGTCCGGCGGCGCAAGCCGCCGCGGGAGCCGTATCGGCGGAACAGGAGGACTCCGCCGTTGATGCTGATCCGGCGGCGCCAGCCGCCGCAGCGACCGCGCCGGCGGAGCGGGAGGGCTCTCCTGCTGGCACTGATCCCATGGCGTCTGCCGCCACGGAGACCGCACCGGCGGAGCGGGAGAGCTCTGCCGCCGGCGCTGATCCGGTAGCGCCGGCTGCCGCTCCGAGTGAAGGCTCTCGGGCAGCCGAAGATGACGTTCTCCCCCAGCCGGGGGGAAAAGCGGGATGCCAGCGCCGCCTTCGGGGCACCCAGCGAGTCGGGAACCTCGCCGGCCCCGGCTGCCGCCGCGCCTGGGCGGCGAACCGCGGGGGCCAGGAAGGCCATCACCGTCCCTCGGTCTTCGAAGTAAGTGTCTGGCCGGCTGTCTTCTTGTCTTTGTTTCTTTAAGTGCTGACACGGTTGGTCTTGCCTCTGCAGGACCCGGAGGGTGGGGGATGTCCCGAAGGCGCCCCCGAGTGGCCCGGAGCCCAGCCAAGGCGGGGACCCCCCAGCGCCAGACACTCGGGCCTCGTCACCTCCGCCTGCGGTGGCCTCTCCATCTCCCCGGCCGTCGTTACCTCAGCCCGCGGGCGCTCCCCGGCCATCCCCCGAGCTGCCCGGCGCGCCGTCCGCCTCACTGACCGCCACTCAGGAGGAAACCTCTCCTGGAGCTTTGGTGCCGGTGGGGCCTGCGGGCACCAGCCAGGACACGGAGATGGCGGAGGGCGCGAGTCCCGAGGCTGCTGGGGCCACCCCGCAGGGACGTGGGGGCGGGCCCGGCTTGCCCTCGCCGATGCAGGAGTTCAGCGCGGCTCCACCTCCGAGGCCGTGCTCAGAGTTGGTGCGCCGACCTCTCCGAGTCCGGGAGACGGGCTCGGGATCGCTGACTGCCACGGTCAACGATATCGAGGAGGAGAAGGAGTGGCAGGCGGCGGCGGACGCCGCGGCTCAAATCGGAGAGATCCTCCCGGCCTTGCTAAAGGCAGCGAAGGAGGGCGTCAACCTGCTGAATGGCCGGCTGCGTCCTTTGATGGAGGTAGGCTGGTTTTCCCCCTTGTAGGAGTATGTCCGTAGGGAGTAGCCCCCGGGCCTCTGCCCGACTAAGTCAGTCGGGCGGAGGGCCCTTTGCTTTTTTCTTTGTAGTCTTCACTCTGGGTGCACGAGCAGTGCACCCAGAGGGTGTAGCCCCCGAGCCTGCGTTCGACTAGGATAGTCGGGCGGAGGGTGTAGTTGTCTTTTTCAGTCTAACTCTGGGTGCACGAACAGTGCACCCAGAGGGTGTAGCCCCCGAGCCTCCGCTGGGTCCTTGGGACCGAGTGGAGGGTTCTTATGCGTTTGCCGGGTGGCCTGACACGTTTTTTGTTCCTTTTGCAGGCTCTGAACAAGCGGTCGTAGAACAAGACCGCCTTTCTCCAAGACCGGCTACCTGTCATCGAGTGCCTGGAGCTGCGGAAGTCCGAGTGGGACAAGCTGACCGCAAGTCGGCAGTCGGCAGAGGACATGGCCTGCAAGCGTGGAGCGGAAATTACCGGCCTGCAGGCGGGCCTTTCGCAGGAGATGGCCAAGACCCGAGGTGAGTGAACCAAGTGGTTTGTTGCCTTTCCTTGTCGCGCTTTATGTCTTGCTGATGCGTTGTCTCTTGCAGCCGCCGAAGAAGAAGTTGCAAGGCTGAGGGCGGAGCTCGAGGCGCTCTTGGCGGAGAAGGCCCGCACGGAACAGCTCGGGCGCGAGGCCGAGTCGGCGGCCAAGAAGGCCGCTGACTTGGAGGCGGCGCTCTTGGCGGAGAAAACCCGTGCCGAGCAGCTCGGGCGTGAGGCCGAGTCGGCGGCCAAGAAGGCCGCTGACTCGGAGGCGGCTGCCAAGGCCGCGAAGGAAACTGCCGCAGCAGCGGAGTCCGGTGAGTGCCATTTTTGACTATGGTTTTCTCCCAGTCTATTGTTCGCTTTGCTCATGCTTGTTTTTGCTGCAGAGTCGAAGGCGTGTCTCGAGAAGTCCCGGGGGATGATCGAGTCGCTGCTGAAGGCCGGGCAGGTGGCGTGTGGCGCCGTCTGGCCGGACGAGACAGTCCCCGGACTCCGTCGCGGCAGTCATCGAGCGGCTGGGCCAAGTGCCCGACCAAGTGGCGAACATCGAGACGGAGGGCGCGCGGACGGGGGCCAGCATAGTCCTGGCGGTGGCGCGGTCCCACTACCCGCTGCTGGATATGCAGGCAATCGGGGAGGGGTACGCCGCCGACTTCCCGGAAGAAGATATTCCGGGGATGATGCAGTCCGTAGAGTCCACCGTTGATTCGCTGATCAAGCGGTCTGGCCTGTAAAAAGTAGGGGTAGCTGTAAACTGCTCGGGCGAGCCGAGTAAAGCTTGTAAGGGACTCGGGGATGCCGAGTGAATTTTGTAAAGGACTCGGCAATGCCGAGTGACTTATGTACTTGTCCGTTTTAACAAGTAAGTTTTGTTCTGCTTCGGGAAAAGACTTGTATTCCTGTGTACTTGAGTTTGTTCGTTTTTGCTCTTTGCTAACCCGTTGTAGCCTCCTTGGCGTAGGGATTAGCCGTTGGCGTGTGTCCCGTGTAGCGTAAGGGTGCGGCGTAAACCGGCGATTGGAGTCAAAGAGTTAACGTTGGACTTTATACACAGTACTTAAGTATTCCGCGAGGGCAAAGCCGTGTATGTGCCGAGTGCCTGCTACGAGCAGGCGTAGTAGGTCAGTCGGGAAGCAGAAAAAACTTGCTTTTGGGTGGAGCGAAAAAGAAAGCTCTTTATTCAGGTATTCATGTTCATAAAACACTTAAGCATAGAAGCGACGTAGCTGTTCGATATTCCATGTGTTGGTGAGGATGTTGCCGTCACCATCTTTCAGTCGGTAAGCCCCCGGGCGTAGTACTTCAGCAACCATGTACAGACCCTCCCATGGTGGTGATAGCTTATGTTGTTCCTTTCTTGATTGGACTCGGCGCAGAACCAAGTCACCGACGTTGAAGGAGCGGCCGCGTACATGTCTGCTGTGATATCGCCGTAGGCTTTGCTGGTACTTGGCCGAACGAAGGAGCGCCACCTCACGGGCTTCCTCGAGCTGATCGAGAGCGTCCTGTCTGGCTTCCTCTGACTCGGCCTCGCTGAAGGCACGGACGCGTGGGGACCCGTACTCCAGGTCAGTCGGGAGGATGGCCTCGGCACCGAAGACCATGAAGAAGGGTGTGTAATCGGTTGACCGGTTGGGCGTGGTCCGAAGGCTCCAAAGTACTGAAGGTAACTTGGCTGCCCACTTGCCTGTGAATTTGTTCAGTCGCTGGAAAATCCGGGGCTTGAGGCCTTGCAGTATCAAACCGTTGGACCGCTCGACTTGCCCGTTGGTGCGTGGGTGTGCCACGGCGGCAAAGTCAAGGCTGATGTTGTAGTCATCGCAAAACTGGAGAAAAGCTTGGCCGGTGAACTGGGTGCCATTGTCTGTGATAATGCTGTTGGGCACGCCGAAACGGAAGACAATGTCCCGGACAAACTTGATGACCTTTTCGGCAGTTATTGTGGCGACCGGCTTCGCTTCGATCCACTTGGTGAACTTGTCGACCGCGACAAAGAGATGTGTGTAGCCCCCGGGAGCCTTCTTGAGAGGGCCGACCATGTCCAGACCCCAGACCGCGAAAGGCCAGGTGATCGGGATGGTTTGGAGAGCCTGAGCCGGCAAGTGTGTCTGCCGAGCAAAGTGTTGGCATCCCTCGCAAGTGCGGACAACGTGCTCCGCGTCCGATACAGCAGTCGGCCAGTAGAAACCCTGTCGGAAGGCTTTCCCGACTAGTGACCCGGGCGCCACATGGTGTCCACATACTCCCGAGTGAATATCATGCAGTAGCTGCTTTCCCTAGTCGTGGGGTATGCACCGTTGGAGGATCCCGGAGGTGCTCCTCTTGTAGAGCTCGCCATCAATGACGACGAAGGCCTTGGCGCGTCACGCGATGCGGCGTGCCTCGGTTTGGTCCAGCGAGAGGATGTCCCGCAGGAGGTGGTCTAGGAAAGGTGTTGTCCAGTTGGGAGTGACGGTGAGGACTTCTGTTGAAGGTTGCTGGGCGACGTCACTCCCCGGGACTGGCTGTTCTTCGGCCTCGGGTGTTGTGTCTGCCTTGATAGAAGGGACATGCAACTCCTGGAGGAAAACTCCAGTCGGAACCACGTCCCGACTGGACCCCAGTTTGGCGAGTGCATCAGCAGTTTCATTGTCTCGGTGTAAGACATGGGTGATTTCGAGGCCGTCGAACTTGACTTCGAGCTTGCGAATTTCTTGGCAGTAGGCTTCCATGGAGGGATCTCGGCATGACCAGTCCTTCATGACCTGCCTGACTACCAGTTCCAAGTCTCCGCGGGCGAGGAGGCCGCGGATCCCGAGTGAAACCGCGAGACGAAGACCGTGGAGCAGAGCTTCGTACTCGGCAACGTTGTTGGATGCCGGGAAGTGGAGCTGCAACATATACTTGAAGCGCTCGCCCTTGGGAGAGATGAGCACAACGCTAGCCCCCGCGCCCTGGAGCATCAGAGAACCGTCGAAATAGAGTGTCCAGTGCTCGAGGTCGACGACGGAGGGCGGGGACTGGACTTCTGTCCACTCGGCCATGAAGTCGGCGAGAGCCTGGGACTTGATGGCCGTGCGGGGGGCGTAGACTATGCTGAAAGCCATTAGTTCCATCGCCCACTTGGCAATCCGACCCATGGCATCGCGATTGTTGATGACATCGGCGATTGGGAAGGAGCTGACCACCGTGATGGGATGTCCCTGGAAGTAGTGGACTAACTTCCGTGACGTTATGAACACTGCATAGATGATCTTCTGTATCTGAGGGTACCGCGCCTTGGACTCGGAGAGGACTTCACTGATGAAGTAGACCGGATGCTGGACCTTCTGAATATGGCCGGGCTCGGAGCATTCCACCACCAAGACCGTGCTGACTACCTGAGTAGTCGCTGCGACATAGAGAAGCAGTGGTTCATTGGGCATGGGAGATGCTAGCACCGGGGGGGTAGTTAAGAACTTCTTCAAGCCTTCAAGGGCGTCCTAGGCCTCGGAGGTCCAGGTGAAGGTCTCCGACTTCTTCATGAGCTTGTAAAGGGGCATGGCTTTCTCGCCGAGTCGGGAGATGAATCGGCTGAGAGCTGCCATGCACCCGGTCAGCCGCTGGACGTCTTTGAGGTTCTTCGGCGGGCCCATCTTGACAATGGCATCGATCTTCTCCGGGTTGACTTCGATCCCTCGTTCTGAAACGATGAAACCGAGTAGCTTGTCCGAAGGGACCCCAAATACACATTTTTCGGGGTTGAGCTTCATGCTGAATCTTCGAAGGTTGGAGAAGGTCTCTCCCAAGTCACTCAGGAGGTCTTCTCTCTTGTGGGACTTGATCACCACATCGTCGACGTAGGCTTGTACGTTTCGGCCGATCTGCGACTGAAGGCAGTGCTGTATGCACCGTTGGTACATAGCTCCTGCGTTCTTGAGGCCGAAAGGCATGGAGACGTAGCAGAAGGCGCCAAATGGAGTGATGAAAGATGTCTTGATCTCGTCATCCTCCTTCATCTTGATCTGGTGATAGCCCGAGTAAGCGTCGAGAAAGCACAAAATTTCACATCCGGCCGTGGAATCGACCACTTGGTCGATGCGAGGCAGGGTGAAAGGGTCTTTGGGACACGCCTTGTTGAGGCTAGTATAATCAACACACATCTTCCATTTTCCATTCTTTTTGCGAACAAGAACTGGGTTCGCTAACCAGTCGGGATGATACACTTCTTTAATGAAGCCGGCTGCTAAAAGCTTGGCTATTTCTTCTCCTATAGCCTGACGTCTATCCTCAGTGAATCGGTGCAAGCGCTGTTTGACCGGCTTGGCATCCGGCCGAACATTCAGAGAGTGCTCGGCAGCCTCCCGTGGAACTCCGGGCATGTCGGAAGATGTCCATGCGAAGATATCTCGGTTGTCCCGGAGGAAGTTGACGAGCGCGCTTTCCTATTTATCACTGAGCGCAGTCCCAATCTGCGTCGTCTTCGTGGGGTCTTCGGGGTCGAGCTGAATTGCCTTGGTGTCCCGCGCCGGCTGGAAAGATGTCGATGTCGAAGCCTTCTTGGCCGGGGGTGCTTCCTCGACCACGGCCGACTTGAGGTCAGTAAGCGTGGCCTCGGCGATCTGGGCCGCGGCAAGGTTGCAGTTTTCCAGGTCACACGTATAAGCGTGCTGGAAGCTGCTTTGCACCGTGATTACCCCGTGGGGGCCCGGCATCTTGAGCTTCAAATAGACATAACTGGGTACAGCCATGAACTTGGCGTAGCAGGGATGCCCCAAGATGGCATGATACGATCCTGGGAAGTCGACAACCTCAAAGGTGAGAGTCTCGGTCTGGAAGTTGTCGGGAGTGCCAAAGGTAACGGGCAGGCTGACCTGCCCGAGTAGACTCGCCATCTTACCGGGTACCACCCCGTGGAAGGGGGCACCAATCGGCTTGATCTCGGAACGAGAAATCTTCATGTCGTCAAGAGTTTTGACGTAGAGGATGTTGAGACCACTCCCGCCGTCCATGAGGACCTTGGTGAGGCGGACGCCACAAACGATCGGGTCTACCACCAAGGGGAATCGTCCCGGCTGGGGAATGTAGTCGGGGTGATCCGCGCGTCCGAATGAAATTATGGACTCGGACCATCGCAGGTACTTGGGCACAGCCGGTTCCACTGTGTTGACCTCTCTATCCGTGATCTTCTGGCGGTGCCTGGATTCGTAGCCATTGGGTCCGCCGAAGATCATCAGACATGCGGTCTCTTTTGGGAACTCGTCGCCTTCATCCTGGGGGGCTCTTTCTTACCCCGATTGGGGACGAAGGGTTTGTTCAGATTCTTCAAGAGATTGCAGTCGTGTGTTAGATGATTGGACTTGGGTCCATGGAAGTGACACGGCTGACTCATCATCTCCTTGAAGGTCGCGTTGGTGCGCTGAGGACGGCGCGACGGGGCGCGCTCAACAGCAGCAACGAGATCTCCGCCTTTACGCTTCCGATGCTTCTTCCTGGAATACTCGGGTTGAGCGTCCCGACTGGGTGAGCCAGACACCTTGCCCTTGCTTCTTCCCTTGTCGTCCCGAGTAGCACTGCGGACAGCCTCTTCACCGGTGGCGAAGTTGTTGGCTATGTCAAAAAGCTCGCGCGTAGTCTGGGGATTCTTGCGCGCTATCTTGTGGATGAGGTCGGTGCTTCGAACTCCCTTGGAGAAGGCAGTGATGACGTCACCCTCTCGGACATCGGGCAAGGAGTTCTTCTTCTTGGAGAAACGCTGGATGTACTCTCGGAGAGTCTCATCCGCCTCTTGTGTGCAACTGTGGAGATCCCACGCGTTCCCGGGTCGATTGTACGTGCCCTGGAAGTTGTTCACGAAGAGGGTCTCGAGGTCGCTCCATGTCTGGATGCAACCCGGAGGTAAGCTGGTAAGCCAGGCTCGCGCCGAGTCGGCCAGGAACAGCGGCAAGTAGTGGATCACGACGTAGTCGTTCCCACCATTGGTCCTGCACGCCGTGTGGTAGTCGGCCAGCAGAAGACAAGGATGGATAGGCATAGTAGTATCAATTCGTCGGTACAGTGGCAAGCTCAAGGACTTAAGAGACACAATTCCCCATTAAGGTTGCCACATGCGTAATCCTAGCTACCCAAGATCCTTCAAATACCCTAGTTGGAACCTTGCCACCCAGTTCCCAAAGACAAAGACAATTCCCGAGATAGAGCAACCCCCGAAGAGTTGAGCACCGCCATTTAGCCTCGGTGAGATAAGAGTATGCAATCTCACAAGCCATCTTGTTGCCCCACTCTTACTCCCGATCCTTCTTTCCAAGTAATCATAAACAGATACTTCAATTGTTTCGAACTCACGACCCTCACTATCTTGACCAACCCCTGCTGGAACAGAGATAGCTGGTCATAGTGACCCCTCTCATTCAAACCAACGATCTTGAATTCTGAATTTGCAGGGTTGACAAGGTCCTCGCACCCCTCTTTCCCCAGAATACGGTTATTTGAAAATAATAACTTGATCTGGTTTCCTCTTTCCAGAACTGGTGTAGAAGTCAAATAGTAAGCAGCTTGGTATCAGCAACGCAAGAACTTAAACTTCCCTGAAATTTTTCAAACCCCTCATATCCATCCATCTCGATAGCACAAGGTCGTTCCTTCGTCATCATTCTTAATGGACCCAAACCAAGCGGATAGATCACCAGGTCAAGCTTGGTATCCAACAGATTCCAAGTCTGTCTCTCAAATCACTTGGACATATCGAAGCTTGGTATCAGGCGGTCGCGTCGTAACCCTCCTTGAACCCCACGATGGAAGAGCTACGAGAAGGTTCCTTAACAGCATAGAGCAATCACACCGACGCTGAAGCTAAGTGGGAATAAGAAGATTGACTCAAGACCATGCTCCCACCTTTGTTTACCGAACGTTAGAGATCTCGGGTCGAGATCTTTTTAAGGGGGGTAGGTTTTGTAATACCCAAATTAGAGGACTAGCTTTTGCCCTGCATTCATGCATACATGGCATTCATCCTTCTACATGTATAAACACCCGCACACACACACCTTATTAAAACTGAAATACTATGTGATGAAACTTTATTGAATATGTACATATCTCATCCTCGATGGATAAAAATTGCAAACACCAATCAAATTATTCAAAGTATCGAATGGCGATTATAGCTCTAGTAGGAAGTTGGATCCACGATCCCCTTTTCATGGAGCCACTAGGTTAACTTCCCCTCTTCTCCCCGGAACTCTCACCTGAGTCAGCTAAAATCCTTAGCTCGATTTAGGGTTGAAAAACAAGTATTGACCCCGAGGGGGGGGACCATTTCCCCAAAACCCTACACTTAGCCTCGATAATACAAACCCTAAACTGACAGATCTAAACCTGGAAGTTTGGAGAGCTCTGATGGATGAAGAGTTCCCCAACTTTCATAATAAGTTCAAAAGTAGAAACCTTAGCTACCTGCCAATCTTCAGAAGATTGGGAGGGCTCAAAGACCCAGTTGCCGTTCTTACGCCGATTAGGTCGAACCCTAAAGTTAAGTTAAAGAATAGGTCAATTGAGCCCCAAACCAATTCAAAGTTACAATAGTAGGCCCCACATGCTCTCTTAGACACCCTGGAGAAGTTGGGAAATTTTTAGAGGTCCAAAGGACCTATTTGCACTCTTAATTCAAAATTAGGTCAAAAGGGAAAGTTGAACTAAGATCTAGCTGAAAACATGCCCAAATCAGATCAAATTCTTACAGTAGATTCCTAAGAATATTTTGAGGGTCCTGTAAAAATTTCAAGTTGTTTGGAGTCATTTTGGTGCATAAAATGATAAAAGGGAGTAACACTGGTATTAAGGAAAATGAAAAAGGACAAAAGAAAAAGAGAATGGCGCAACAGGCCGAAGCCTGGGCCGCTCGGCCGGCCCAGCCCGCTAAGCTCCCACCGGACCTCCTCCCGCACCTGCCGCTGGACACCACTATCAGCCTCCCCTCCTCTCACCCCGTCGCCCGGTCCCACCTGCCAGCTCCCATCCCCCACGTCGCCGTCGCCCGTACGCCGGGAGGGGCGGTGCCCCGCTCCGACAGCGCCTGTCCGAGCCTTCCGCCGCCCCATAAATAGCGGTCCGACAGCCCCCTTCTCTCCCTCGTCCTTCCCCGGTCGGAAAACCCTAGATCCGGGGCTCCCCGCTTCTGTGCCCTAGCTCCAGCGCTGCCGCTCTCGTTCCCAACCCCGGCGACCTTCTCCGGCGAGCTCCCGTCGCCCCTCCGGTGCCTCCCGACCTTTAGCCCCCCCCCGAGCTTCCTCTCCCCCTCACTCACTTCCCCCCTTGCTTCATTTTCTCAGGACCAAGCCCGGAAGCATCTCCCCATCTGTCGCCGGAGCTCCTCGCCGTCGGTCACCATCACCAGCTCGCCACCGACCCCCTTCGCCGTTCCCAACCACGCCTCGCGTCCAGGGTAAGCACCCGTGCTCTTAGCACTTCCCCTAGCTCCTCCTCGGCGAGCCCTCCGCCGTCGAGCTCCCCTGTGGTGGCCGGACCAGAGAAACAAGAAGAGAGAGAGATGAACGGAGAGAGAGAAGTGGAGGGGGAGTGGAGGACCTCCACACGTGTCGTGCTCGGGTTGGTCCTCGACCTCCCGAGTCACTGACATTAGGGGCCCACGGTTCAGTGGGTGAGTTATGGGGCAGTTGTGGTGTGTAGCTTCTCGGGTAAGTTTAGTGAATTAATGGGGTAACGCAGAGAGAGAGTAGGGATCCTCCGGGTGGCTTTAGCAATTAGGTTTTCGAGCTGTTAGGGTTAGATTCTCCGCAAAAATTCAAACGGCGATATCTTTCGATCCGTAACTCGGATTTGGACAAACTTGGACTTTCTGGAATCCTCGTGAAAAGCTCTACGACATGGCTGGAAGAAAACTTTGATTTGAGCACATGCACAGTAGGTCTTCTAAGGTTAGTATGTTCCGGTCGTCGGGTTAACTGCCGATCCTTGGTTCACCCTAGCATGGCGACCCCAACTCCGAATCAAGCAACTTCTGTAGCTCTGGAACCTTTATGGAATTCTCTACCATCTTGCTTAAACATAATGCCCTGACCTTTAATCGCAATTCCGACCATCTTGACCTAAACCCTAATGTACCTCATTTCCTGCGCAGCTTTTCTCTAATCCCTAACTAAACCACTATAGCTCCAACTTGGGTAATCCCAACTGCGTAAGTTCATGTCTGCGAATGATGTGTAGATATCCACCTTAAACTCCAATCACCCACTACTGTTCCCCCACCTTTAGCCCTAATTCGAAACTACACAACGTTAACATGCATGCGTAAATGGATCAGCCACTTAACCCTAACCGACTAAACTGTAAACCCAAAGACCTTATCGTGTGAACCATAACATACATAATGTATAGAACCAGTACCTAGGGTCAACCTGTATCACCCCACACCACACTCATTAATTCTTTTATCGCAGATCGACACAAACCCTAGTCCGATGGTCATAACTCCAAGTAACACGTTTCTGACCGCTCTAAACGTGTAACACATGATGTACCCAGATAACAACATGATGAACCACGTAATATTTTAGGTAATAAGATAATGTTGAGAATAGGATAGACAATACCTTGTTCCTTACTGAGAAGAAGACAGGAAATGCTAAATATGATGAAGCTTGCTAGAACCAGGATTTAAGTTCCACACATATCACCCAACCAAATGCT